>VSMD01025995.1:0-121932 GCA_008750895.1 Mirza zaza | reverse complement strand
AGGAAATAAACATTGAAGGAAGTAAATCTATTCAACCAACATTTATTGTGTGTAAGGTGCATAGAGCAGGTATGATGAAGATTAAACGAAAAAAGCATAATTGGCTCTTTGGCTTGGATAAACTTGACATGGTTGGGAAGAGAGCGAGGCCACGCAGAATACTGAAGTTGACAACAGAAAATAATACAACAGGTGTTGCCTAGATGTATATAGAAAATGGCAATTTCAGAGAGAGAGATTTTAATGTAGCCTGAAATAGAGATTCTTTCATATTCAATGCAAGGCAGTCTCACTCAGGAATGGATAATGGAACAAGGGACAATGGAAATGGATTCATTGACTCTGAAAAATGCCCATATCCAAAAAGGACTAAAATTCTGGGCTAGGAGCAGTGAACACAGGAAGAATGAGAGTCCCTAGAGGGGTGATGTGACCATTAAAATATTTTCTGACGCAATCTCAGGCTTCCCTTTCTACAAAATCATACTTGTCCTTTATTTCCTTGAAATGTTTCTTTTCTAGGTGACATTTTATTCCTTCAACAGATTTCCTCTGTCTCTTCCTTTCTTTCTTTAAATTCTCCCTCTCTCCAGGTATCCCTTTCTTCCTTCCAAACAAAGGTGACAAGGAGATGAGGCCACTTCCGCCTACAAGGGACTGATTGAAACAAGCATGTCCCTGGTGGCCACACATAATGCTCTTACCACTTGTCTTGAGCACAAGACAGTGCTGGAAGTAGTTCGTGTGGTTTCTCTGTTTAGTTTTCTTCCACCCCTAGTCTCTGTCTATATTCGTGTTTCTGACCAGGCGACCATGACCTCTTTTATAACATATAACACCGCATCCGTTCAGCAGATAAATGCTCCAGGTGACGATTGAGGTTATGAATCAATATCATGCCTTAGAGGTTTTAAAAAAGACATTTGAACCTTTGTAAGTCTTAGCAGGGCTGATTGAGAAAGTTTCCAACGCTAAAGTGAAATACAGTTACTGCCTTTTCGAAAAATGACACGCTTCACGTTTTTTTCTTTTCACCCACCCCAACAACTCGGAATTTTTGAGTGTGTTCATGAAAGTGATTCAGTAGAAGTGAAGAATTTGGTAAAGTAGGGGCCACAGAAGGACTCATGGACCCTGGAAGATTCTAAAGCCACAGATGTGACAGGAGGAGCATAAAACTACCTGCAAAATACCTACAGTCGGCTGTCACCCCCACGTTTTTACTCTTAGCCTCTCTGATGTGAGGCTTCTTTATGAATAATAGTAAATATTATTTATTGTTTGCTTCTTTAGTGCCTGTCCCTGTTTTAAGTAGTTTATATGCAATATTTTATTTATTCTTTTTTTTTATTTTACTCTTACATGTTTAAGACATTATTTATTCTTTATCACCACTCTGCAAGGAAGGGGTTTTGATTCTATTTTTTATTTATTTAATTTTTTTGAGACAGAGTCTCGCTTTGTTGCCTAGGCTAGAGTGAGTGCCGTGGCGTCAGCCTCGCTCACAGCAGCCTCAAACTCCTGGACTCAAGCAATCCTCCTGCCTCAGCCTCCTCCTATGTAGCTGGGACTACAGGCATGCGCCACCATGCCCAGCTGATTTTTTCTATATATAGTAGTTGGCCAATTAATTTCTTTCTATTTATAGTAGAGATGGGGTCTCGCTCTTGCTCAGGCTGGTTTCGAACTCCTGACCTTGAGCGATCCTCCCACCTTGGCCTCCCAGAGTGCTAGGATTACAGGCGTGAGCCACCTCGCCCGGCCTGATTCTATGTTTTAGATGAGAAAACTAAGGCTAAGAAAAGTCAGATATTTTCCTCAAGGTCATGTGGCTAGGAGTAGCAGAACTAGGATTCCCCCAAGGCCCTAACCTTAACCCGTGCGTAAAACCATCCCAGGTGTGTGCTCTTAGCTCCCTCCAAATTGAACAAAAAATTCCATTTACGTCATTGATGTTACTTTTCATAACCTCTCCATAAAGTCATATCGGGAGGATGTCTTTAAAATAATCTGAGGCCAACAATTTTTTAAAAATTCAAATATTTGTTCTTAATTTATAAGTGGTGAGAAAATACTTTCTGGGTAGGGAGGGGTTGGTATTTGGTAAACAAACGTTTGGGGCGTGTGTGGCCAACAGTGGGCTGTGTGTTTAGACTGGAGACCATGGGTGGAGGATAATACTTCTTCAAATAAGACAGGAAATTAACCTGGAGTTGTGGGTGGGATGTGGCTACATCCTAGAGGGCCTTGGAAGTCTAGTTTGGAGTTGTGACAGTCTACAAACACTGACATGCGTGGAGCTCTGGGAGAGCCAGGGGCTGAGCTGATGTAGGAAGATTCCCGGGATGGTTGGGTGCGAGCCAGACTGAAGTAGAGAAGCAGAAGTAGGAAGATTAGGTAAGAAGTTATTGCATAGTTCTCCTTCATCCGCTGAAAGAATGCCTATAGCACTTCATTCAAAATGGTGGCTTTATTCATGAAATCCAGAGAATGGAATAATATATGGCAACAAAAAAGAACACACTGCTGCCATATACAACAAAATGAATGAATTTCACAGACCTAAGGCTAAGTAAAAGAAGCCAGACACACACACACACAAATACACGGTAGATTCCAATGAGGAGAAGTTCAAGAATAGGGGAAACAATTTTATGGTGAGAGAAGTCAGACTAGTCACCTCTATGGGACAGATGGAATTTATTCCTTCTTTCTTTTTTTTTCTTTATTTTTTTAATATTTTATATTTCCTCTTTTCTTTTTGTCAGTGGACAAGAGCCTACAGATGGTGTTTATTGATTGGGAAGGAACATTAGTTTTCTAGGTGTTGGACGTACCGTTAACGTATCTTTTGCTCTTGGTGGAATCACATGGATTTTCTACATGCACACACGTAGACACATATATACCTACATAGATACGTAAAAATTCATTGAGTTGCCCACTTATGATGTGTGCACCATGCACTATTTATTAAATATGTTGCACCTCAACAGTAAGATTTTTCATAAAAGGTTACTGCATGGTTCAATCAACTCAATTGTAATTATAGAAACTTCCCAATGGAAGGAAGTTTTATTTCTCTCTAATTAAAAAAAAGAAAGGGTAGTTCTTCATCTCCAACTTGAGTTCATATTTTCTTCATGGTGGGTTGGGTGATCTCTCTGTGATTCACTCAGAGAGTGGCAAGAGTGGTGGCATGCAGTGAGAGGTGGAGAAAGGAGAGAAGGCAATTGAGGAGACGGCAGGAAATGATTCAACTTCCTGTGGGCCTGGTGGAGGCCAGGCTGCCCTCCTCAGAGGAGGGTGGCTCTCTTCCTTTCAAAATTTCAACATAGCTTCCCTGTTTTTAGTCTCCCCCATGAGTGCCACCATTTCCCATGAATGAAATGAGGCCAGTCCCTTTGATGAACCCATTTTCACATTGAATAACAAGACACTAATTTTTTTTTTTTTCAAACTGGAAGCACATTGGTAATTTGCAGGCAGAGCACACAAAGAGTTTGTAATAATGAGGCCCTAGGAATGCTTATGAATGTGTGTGAATGTTAAATACTAATAAATTATTTAAATTCTTTTTTTCTCTCTCTCTGATTTGGAAGGAATAATGAGAGAATAAGCTATTTGCTAGGTAGAGGATCATGTCTCTTTTTTTAAAAAAATGGACTAAAATGAAAATGTGATGTAGCTTGAAAGAACACGAGCGTGAAAACGATAAAGATTATAGTTGGAAGAGGGACTATAATACCAGTGGTACTTGGATACCTTCTGTTGTTTTTGTCCTTTGAGTTTGGTATTAAAACAGAGTAGTAGTCAGTGTATGTCCCAGCAGGAAGGGTCATGAAACATGACACAGGAGATAAAATAAGGCAGATGAGAAGAGATAATCGCTTTAATTAAATGTTAAATTTCACACCTGAGTTGTAAACCGGATCTCTGCAACCACGTGTGCATGACACAATTGTAAATACGTAGGCATCTTTTAGGGTAAAATGAGGTTGCGCTGAAAAATAAGAAGAAAATAAGTATAAAATTTTAAAATATAAAAAAAAAGAAAAGAGAAAAAAGAAATAAATATGTAGGCATCATCTAATTTACTTTTATTAGGTGCTCCTGAGGATAAATCCATTATTTTTGGGTGGAGAGTTTGGTGATCTGCTTGGGATGGAGGCATGGGGAAGAGAACCTCTAAGAGCACATGGAAGAGCAAGAGATGTTTGCTCATTTACTACTGAGCTCACTTTAGAATTTAGGATTTCATTTTCCTAATTAGCTTTGCCAGTTAGGGGCAGATCTGAACTGCTAGGGGAGATTTTGAAGACTGTCTTAGGGGAGAATTGAGTCAGGGGAGGAGACCTGAACCTGGCATCTGACAAGGAATTTTCAAGAAAACAGAAATGTCTAGTGAGAATTTTTATTGTTATTTTTTTCCCTAGGTGGTATATACTAGAAACTTCTCACCATCTCCCATGAAATCTTCAGCAACATTTGCATTTGGGGTGGGGGGCTGATGCTTGAAAGCATAATTTTTGTTTTTGCTTAGTGGGAGGAGAAAGAGAGTCTTACTTTGAGGTGGCAGAGAACACACTCACCAACACGACGACTATTTTTTTAAGCCTACAAAAATGGTGGCCTTGAACCTGTTGTTCTCTCAGTTCATAATTCTGGGCAGCTTAGTGCAGGTTGGGCAAAGTGCTGGGTCAGAATATCAAATGATTGACACGACGAAATGTGGCACCATAATTAACGTATATGGACCCTGATTGGATCTGGTGTATGTGGCCTCTTGGAGTGATGGTGCCTTCATTGGGTACACAGACTGGCAGTCTGCAGGGTCCTTGTACTGCCCATATGCCCTTCAGTGAGCATCTCTGTCCTGGGAGCTAGGAACAAGCTTTGCTCCCTTTTGGGGGTTCCTCCTGCAGACATCCACCACACTTGGCTATAGGACTAACTTGCTTGGTTAAAGCAAGAATAAAATTCCTTCCCTCTGTTGTTCCTTGTACTCCTCTTTGGGGACTCTGGGTGGATGGTGATCACCCTGTTGTCCTTTGCCGACACACTCTGCAGCTGATGCATTTGTGATCTAGTCTCGTGGTTGGGTCAAACCCAGGGGTCCTCCTCTGCTGCCTTCACCCTACCCTGGGGTGACTGGCATGTTTGGTCCCTGGCCATGTCGTTTATGCAATCTTCAATCCGGGCTGTCCACTCTATGACCTCATTCACCAGGGCGGACCCTCAGGAAGATTTCCAGCTCTGTGATCAAGTCTCCCTTCTGTTCCTACTCTGGAGTTTCTGGATTCTGGTTTTTTTTTTTTTTTTTTTTTTGAGATAGAGTCTCACTCTGTTGCCCGGGCTAGAGTGCCGAGGCGTCAGCCTCGCTCACAGCAACCTCCAACTCCTGGGCTCAAGCGATCCTCCTGCCTCAGCCTCCCGAGTAGCTGGGACTACAGGCATGCGCCACCATGCCCGGCTCATTTTTTCTATATATTTTTTAGTTGGCTGATTAATTTCTTTCTATTTATGGTAAAGACGGGGTCTCACTCTTGCTCAGGCTGGTTTCCAACTCCTGACCTTGAGCGATCCTCCCACCTCGGCCTCCCAGAGTGCTAGGATTATAGGCGTGAGCCACTGCGCCCGGCCAGAGTTTCTGGATTCTTCTCACACACTTGAGAGCCATGAGAGGAGCACAAAAGCTAATTGGGCTGTCTGTCTGCCCAAGACAAAATGCAGCACGCCACTGCGTCTCTGTCCTTTCATAGGGAGTATCTTTTTGGATGTCTTGTTTCTCTGTGAGGCTTGATCTCTTCTTGACTTTTCCCTGAAAAGCCAGGCAACTGTTTCTTCTGCTCTAGAAACTGCCCACCCCCATCAGGAAACTTATCTTTGCTTCCTGGACTGAAGTTCAGGGACGTCCGGACTGTCTAGCTCTGACCTCATGTATGCTAACGCCTCTCCCCTGAACCTTCCTCCTCCCCTCCTTCCTCCACCTGCCATGTGCAGCTTCGTGTTTTGTCTTCCCTATTCCAGTTTATTCTTAGCTTTAAAAGTACCTTGAGGCCGAGCACCGTGGCTCACGCCTGCAATCCTAGCACTCTGGGAGGCCGAGGCGGGAGGATCGCTCAAGGTCAGGAGTTCGAGACCAGCTGAGCAAGAGCGAGACCCCGTCTCTACTAAAAATAGAAAGAAATTAATTAGCCAACTAAAAAATATATAGAAAAAATGAGCTGGGCATGGTGGTGCATGCCTGTAGTCCCAGCTACTCGGGAGGCTCAGGCAGCAGGATGGCTTGTGCCCAGTTGGAGTTGGAGGTCACTGTGAGCTAGGCTGATGCCACGGCACTCTAGCCCGGGCAACACAGTGAGACTCTGTCTCAAAAAATAAATAAATAAATAAATAAAAGTACTTGGTGACCCTCCTGAGCAAGAGCAAGACCCCATCTCTACTAAAAAAATTGAAAGAAATTAGTTGGACAACTTAAAATATATAGAAAAAAATGAGCCGGGCATGGTGGCGCATGCCTGTAGTCCCAGCTACTCGGGAGGCTGAGGCAGGAGGATCGCTTGAGCCCAGGAGTTTGTGGTTTTAAAATCTCTTCCCCCTTGAAATCATCATGACCTTTCGGAAACAACTATATAAAGTATGAAAATGGGAGGGAACCCCATTCTAGGAATTACTACCCAGATTTGGTGAAAAGCCAACCCCTTAGTCCTGAGTATTCTTCCCCTCAATGAGCAAGACTTCAAAAGACCAAAACCCACCTCTTTTTGGGGAGGCTGCTCTTCTCCAGCCTGCCCGCTCTCTTACTCTCGAGAGGGTGTACTTTGGCTTTCAATCTTATCTCTCAATAATAAACACTGTCGGTTTGGCTTACATGGTGCCTCCTGAAATGCTTTGCTCCTGACGATCATCAAGACCCTGGGAAATCCTCCACTAGGAGGATGGGAACGGAAGGGAGAAAATAGGAAGAACAAACCAATAAAAGAACATGCATTAGAAAAAAAATTAACGAAGATACCTATTTCATGTTCAGAGCATATGAGAGAGCAAAGGGGAAAGAAAAGACAGGCTCATCGTTCTTCTAGACCTTACTAAAGTCTGCCCAACGAACACTTAGAAAGTCCAACAAGGCCATAGTATAGAAATATTTTATAAAGAGTTTGGGGAATCATTGGAGACAGAGGAGTCCATTGTGGTTGAAGAGGACGAGTGAGGAATTTCTGGGGGAAGAATGGAGAAGACATAGAAGGCAGATGGGAAGAATGGAGAAGACGTAGAAGGCAGATGGAAGGAAGAGGGCTGAGCAGGGAGGAAGGATGGACCGTGGCCATGGGCGGTAACAGTCAAGAGACAAGTCTGCAAGCCTGACCTGATCTCAGGCTCTCTGGTCTCTGTATCACATTCTTATCAGAAGAGCAAAAGTAGGCAAATCTTTACCAACCCAAGCATACTTTCTCTGGTAATCTTTTACCTCTTTTAAGTAAACTCTTTCCTTGTCCAGTTAATGATCTCCACAACAAATCGCACGGTTGGAGAGTTAGAACCTTTCCCTTCTGACTCACGAGGGAGTGAAAAAAAAAAATCATAATTTAGTTGACTTTTATAGAGCTATTTGTGGAACTTTCTGGTTTGACCGTGGATAATGGCTCTTTTCTTTCTTTGTTTCTCACCAGCCAGTGTGGTTTGTGATTTAACAGCCAAGCAGAACACTGAAATTAATACTCAGTAATATTTTAGGCTAGAATGAGCACAAGGGAGGAAGGAATTTTAAATTGTTAGTTTGTTGTGTGGGGAATTTTACTGTCTCCTTTGGAAAGAGTTTAAACCAGAAAGGATCTTACCATTAGTTTAAACAAATGAATATGAAGAAGGAAATGCCCCTCTTCCTGCTTTATTTTTTGTTGAAACACAATTCAATTCCTAGATGAGAAAATAGAGTTTAAAACCCAGATTTTGCCTGCCTGTATCCTTTAAGATGTATCTAAAAATGAAATGATGGAGGTAGAGATTAATTTACTTTTAAAAAAAGCTATGACTCTTGTGTTTTTTTGTGAGTGATCTAAAGTTTTCGCGTGTGTGTCAGCGGAAGGCAGATAACGTTTCTTTTTGGCTGTGGGTGGTTTTGGGCAGTTCAGGTAAAGAGATGAGTGTGAAAAATAAGACTTAGGTGTGCTTGGCCAAAGTCAAATTCATGGAGACCTTATTTTCTCCTTTTCCTTAATGCCTTTGAGGAGAAGCTATTTTTTTTTTCCCCTAAAAGAGAACAATTCTTCCTCTTGCATTGGTAGAACCAAGAAGAAAGGAACGCTTGACCGTTCTTTATTTTCTAGTGTCTGCTAGGAAATATTTATATGACACAGAACACACATTTTGGAATTACGCTGGCCTGTGTTGGATCATCCTCGTTAAAGAAAATGGAAGTCATCCCATGATTGTTTTTGATGCCATATTATATGCAATATCCTGTTAACGGACTGAATGAATGATTGTAAGGTCTCACTCAGCTAACCACTCATTTTTAAAATCTTTTTTTTTGCTACTTGTTTAGATTTTTTTTTCATTTCTAGTAAAAATATAATCTGTCACTTAATACGCATCACTTGATTTCATCCCAACAACCATACAACACTAGATATGATTCTTATTATTACGCTGCTGATAGAACTGAGGTTCAGGCTACAGAAAGGGCAGAACTTGCATCAAACCCTGAGCTTTTTAACTCTGAACCACAAGCTCTTTACTAGTATCTCACAGCCTGGTTTCCCCAAGACAACTGTGTACACATAGTGGGGTCATTAGAGACAAGTTGTTCATGATAAAAATAATGTGTAACCTTTTAAGATAGGAAAAAAAAGATAAGTAAAGCCATCTAAGGTGGCTTTAGGAGTCTTCTGTCACTATTCAATGGTCCCACCAAACATGACTGCAGGAATCGGGTCATTTCTTAGCATTTCTGCTCTCGCTGCTCTGGGTCTCCTTGGCCAACCCCTATGTCACCTCTTATCCTCTGATCACTGGCTTTCCAGTCCTCTTGTCCCCTTGCAGATTTCCCCCAGTGCAGATGTTAGCTCCTTGCTCATCTCCCCAAAGCATTGCGACCACAAGGGAGTAGCATTTGGGAAAGCGTTTCCAAAGCTCGTGAGTTACAGAGGGAAACTACAATGCAAGAGAGAAAGAAAATCATGAAACTGCACATTAGATATCAGTAGATCCAAGCCCAAGAAGTTTCTTTTTTTTAAAATTATTTTTTATTTTTTAAAGCCAGTCAAATTTAGCAGTGGGGGAGGGGGGTTGAATACCAACTTTAGTGACACTAATGTTAATTAGTTCTGATAACCCACTACCATCGGACCAGCCTCCAAGAAGTTTCTGATGTCTGCCAAGCTCATGCTTTGGAGACAGCCATCTGTCGCTATGCCCCACCTCCTGCTGGTGGCAGGCTGGGTACCACTCTGCATGGGTGTGCCTCTTTCTGTCCCTAGATTCCAGGCTCCCACTGCCCAGGGAAGTTGGTTGCCCATGCTCACTCCCAGGTTACCGTCCTCATCTTTTTCTTTTTTTTTTTTTGAGGCAGAGTCTCACTCTGTTGCCCAGGCTAGAGTGCCGTGGCATCAGCCTTGCTCACAGCAACCTCAAACTCCTGGACTCAAGCGATCCTCCTGCCTCAGCCTCCCAAGTAGCTGGGACTACCGGCATGTACCACCATGCCTGGCTCATTTTTTCTATATATTTTTAGTTGGCCAATTAATTTCTTTCTATTTTTCAGTAAAGACGGGGTCTCGCTCTTGCTCAGGCTGGTCTCGAACTCCTGACCTTGAGTGATCCTCCTGCCTCGGCCTCCCAGAGTGCTGGGATTACAGGCGTGAGCCATCCCGCCTGCCCAATGCTTTCTTTAAAAATATAAAAATATTGAGGTCTAGTCTCCAGAAACCTGAATACCCAAACACAATTGAAAGCCTATTTTTCTTCATTATTTTTTAAGGCAAGTTTAATACTTTAGCTGTATAAAACATTCAGACTATTTTCTTTTGCTTTTGAGTAGATGAGATAACTTTCTAGTCTTTTTAAGTAAAAAGCAAATTATGGTGTGGTTTATGATGGGAAGAGCAGGAGATGTGACAAATTTGTTACCAGTGGTAGTTTGTAGGGGACTTGCAGCTCTGCCCAACTGTGACACTGATATTTTTCTGTTGGAATGTTTTATAAGTGATTGTCATTAGGTTTGTCTTTAGGATTTGTCAAGAACTAGGTCACTTGGCTAGTTGGAACTCTATACTCTTAAAACAAATGTTTGAATGACTTTTGAATAGATAAGCTTGGTTTTATTAACTGGCCACAGATTCTCCTTTTAAAATTTAAGTTTTTAGGCTGGGCACTGTGGCTCACAACTGTAATCCCAGCACTCTGGGAGGCTGAGGCGGGAGGATCGCTCAAGGTCAGGAGTTCGAGACCAGCCTGAGCAAGAGCAAGATCCCTGTCTCTACTACAAATAGAAAGAAATTACTTGGACAGCTTAAAATATATAGAAAAAATGAGCCGGGCATGGTGGCGCATGCCTGTAGTCTCAGTTACTCGGGAGGCTCCTTCTTGCTCAGGCTGGTCTCGAACTCCTGACTTTGAGTGATGCTCCCGCCTCAGCCTCCCAGAGTGCTAGGATGACAGGTGTGAGCCACCACGCCCGGCCGTATTACCTTTCACTAGTGTGAATGGTGTCACTATCCTGAAAGGATTGCCTCTTCCGGGGTATAGGGAAGCGTCTAGAAGTAGGTAGGGCTGAGAAACACTTACAGGTCAAGAAGTCAAGAAAAGGGTATCTAATTAAAATTCTCAGCAAAAAAAAAAAAAAAATATTTTGCTGTAACCAAAAATGAAAGTGTAGGTCAAAGACAGATTCTTGTGGAAGGTGTCAGGGAACTCTTCGACATGGCCACAGAAATAGCCACAGAGGGATGTGGCTTCTTGCCTCACCTTAAGGAGGGGTTCCCTCCCTCCTGGGCTCCGTTCTGAGTCACAGCCATGACAGTCCCCTGCCCCGCCCAGTGCCACTTCCGAGGCTGGTGAGATTTCCCCCTAGACAACTCCCAGGGCTGCAACGACATTGCTATTTCCCAGCTACACCAGGGGCAGCGTGGAAAATAGCTCCAGCCCAGGACACTGGGGATTTGGCTTCTGGCCTTCACCTTTTAGCCTTGTCGTGTCAGTTGACCTTGGGCAAACCATTGACTTTTTGTCATTTCAGTCCTATTCATTGTGAAGTAGAGCAAATACTGTCTACCCTTCCATACTCCTGGGATCGTTTTGAAGATTGAACATATGGAGAAGCCATTGGAAAATTTTAAATACCTTTAAAATTTTATTATTTGTCTGGATAATGTGGTTTAATAATATTATGGGGATGGAAAAAGCAAGGACTTAGGGATGGAAAGAAGAACTGAGATCTAGTTTCTCTGATACCTGCTAACATTGTGACCTTAGGTAACCCCTTACTTTTTCCCAGTCTCAGTTTCCTCATTTATAAAAATATATATATTTTTTATAATATTTATTTTTATAAATATTACAATATTTATTTTTATAAATATTACAATATTTATTTTTATAAATATTACAATATTTTTAAATTTTATAAATATTATAAATATTTTTTATAATATTTATTTTTATAAATATTTATATATTTTTTTGTTTGTTTGTTTTTTTGAGACAGAGTCTCACTCTGTTGCCCGGGCTAGAGTGCCGTGGCATCAGCCTAGCTCTTAGCAACCTCAAACTCCTGGGCTCAAGCAATCCTCCTGCCTCAGCCTCCCGAGTAGCTGGGACTACAGGCATGCACCACCATGCCCGGGTGATTTTTTTTATATATTTTTAGTTGGCCAGCTAATTTCTTTCTCTATTTTTAGTAGAGACGGGGTCTCGCTCTTGCTCAGGCTGGTCTCGAACTCCTGACCTTGAGCGATCCTCCCGCCTCGGCCTCCCAGAGTGCTGGGATTACAGTAGTGAGCCACCGTGCCTGGCCCCCATGTATTCTTTTTAAAAATGAGAGACCCATGGGCATGGTCACAGATGTTACTTACTTAGCCATGCTATCCTTTTCACTTGGTTTTCTCTTAACCCAAAGGATTTCTAAAATGTGTTCTCAGGATGTTAATAAATATTGCAAATAAAAGGGCAGATAAGTTTGGGGAAGGTTGTGCTAAACAGTTGTCTTTGCTGTAGATTTTCTGAGCACTCTTTATAGGTTAGCATGTGTTCTAACTTTTCCAGGTCATAGTTTGTCGAGCAGGGGAACACAATAGTAGATATGTTATGTTAGAGGCACAAGCAGATAGTAGGATATGGAGCAAAAGCCAGAACCAAGTTAATAATAAATTTTAAGTGTTTGGAAACATGATTGAAATAATCTTTTCACCCCATTTAATGTATGAAAAAGTAGAGACTTTAAATCAAAATTCTTTTGTTAGACCAGCTGGCTACGTTGTTATGACCCCATCCCTATCTTTGGAATATCCTGTTAGTTTTCATGGATTTATAACACATATTTTGGACTCTAACACTTCTTAATGAACTCTACACATACTCAATGAAATAGAGAAGTTGAGGGAGCAATATGATGATTGAATGGAAATTGAAGGCTCATTTGAAGGTCACTCATGTGGTTTCTTTTTTTTTTTATTATTTTTAATTTATTTTTTCATGTTTCTTTTTTCTCCCCTGCGAATTGTCCTACTAAACTCATGTGGTTTCAATTAAAACACAAAGAAGGCCGGGCGCAGTGGATCACGCCTGTAATCCTGGCACTCTGGGAGGCCGAGGTGGGAGGATCGTTCAAGGTCATGAGTTCGAGACCAGCCTGAGCAAGAGCGAGACCCCCATCTCCACTAAAAATAGAAAGATATTAATTGGCCAACTAAAAATATATAGAAAAAAATCAGCCAGGCATGGTGGCGCATGCCTGTAGTCCCAGCTACTCGGGAGGCTGAGGCAGGAGGATCGCTTGAGCCCAGGAGTTGGAGGTTGCTGTGAGCTAGGCTGACGCCACGGCACTCCAGCCCGGGCGACAGAGTGACACTCTGTCTTAAAAAAATAAAAAGTAAAACAAAAAAGGCTCCTTGGAGGTCACTAATGTGGTTTCAAATAAAACACAAACAAGAAAGAATGAATGCCCAAGTGACCTTATAGAGAGACCCTACTCTCAGCCTTCTGAGAAACTAGTCGGTTTTGACTTTTTCTGCATTAAAGACCCAGTTAAATAAGACGGAAGTCACCCAATGTATTTTGTATTTAGAAAGTAATGTCTTGTGGTGCTATATCTGAATAGCTAGGCGAGGGAAATAATGTGTTTTCTTTGCTCTGGTACAAAATGCATGAAGTGGAAGAGGAAAAGGGGACCTTCTAAGGAAGGATGTGGCGACATGGTGTAACCAAAGCAAATTCCACGTTGAAGGAAATGACAAATTCAACGTCGTGACTGTCCACAAGAGCACCCATTTGTCTGGGCCAAAGATTACACGTTTGTGTTAGGGTACTGTCCATGCCCCTTCCTGAATTCACAAACATTTTGAAAGCCAAAGAGGACCGACAGTTCCTTCCACTAAATTACAGCCTTCGTTTGGCTTTCTGAACCCACTTGTGAGTATGTTTTCCATACCATCCGGCTCCCGTTCTTGCTGTCGCCTGAAATCACAGGCAGTGGGCTTGGCACTGGAGCCACCAGTCATTTAATGAACTTGTGGCCGTTGTATAGGAACATTCAAATCTTCCAAAACCACCCTCTTTAAATGGATCTTAGCGGTTAGTAAGGAATATTCTACAACGTCTTCATGCCAACTTTTCTGTTGCTAAATGTTGGATTATGAAAAATTTCAAGCCTATAGAAAATATAGAGCTCAGTACAATGGACTTTCATGGAGCCGTCAAGTAGTTTCTGCCATGTTCAACTTGAGTTTAATCTTGTTTCTTCCATACCAGAATCTACCTGCAACTCCTACTTCTCCCACCTGGGTTATTTTGAAACATATCCCAGGCATCCTGTTATTTCATTTATAAATATTTCACTATGGCCAGGCGAGGTGGCTCACGCCTATAATCTTAGCACTCTGGGAGGCCAAGGCGGAAGGATTGCTCAAGGTCAGGAGTTGGAAACCAGCCTGAGCAAGAGCGAGACCCCATATCTACTAAAAAGAGAAAGAAATTAATTGGCCAACTGAAAATATGTAGAAAAAATTAGCCAAGCATGGTGGCGCATGCCTGTAGTCCCAGCTACTTGGGAGGCTGAGGCAGGAGGATCGCTTGAGCTCAGGAGTTTGAGGTTGCTGTGGGCTAGGCTGATGCCACAGCACTCTGGCCTGGGCAAGAGAGTGTGACTCTGTCTCAAAAAAAGAAAAAAAAAATTAAAAAAAAAATTCACTATGCATTTCTAAAAGATAATGACTTTAAAAAATAACTCCAATACCATTATCATAGCAGAAAATGATAATTTCTTAATTTTATGAATTAACCAGTTGATACTAAATTTTCTCAATTGTCTTATATTTTATGTTTACTGCTTGTTTGAATCAGGACCCAAATATTGTCCATATACCTCTTTCAATCTATAGATTTTTCTCTCTCTTCTCTTCCTCTGTGTAATTTGTTGAAGAAATGGGTCATTTGTCTGATTTTGCTGCTTACATCTTAACGATATTGTCTAACATGCTTCTATATTTCCTGTGAATTGGTAGTTAGATCTATACTCTAAATCTTGGTCAGATTCATATATGACATTTTGGGCAAGACTATTTCATAGATGATTTTGCATGTGTTCATCAAGAGGTACGTGATGTCTGCCTGTCTCTTTTTTGTGAGTTTCATAGGTATTGACGACAGTTGTCTAGATCTATTAATTCATTAGGGTTGCAGAATGGTGATATCATATTTATTTCATTGACTTTTAATTTCCTTTGGCAATAGAATGACTTATGTTCTGCTCTTCTTTGTCTTAAGAATCAGGGCCCTATTCATACTTCCCTAGTCACTGAGGAATTCTCAGATTTTTCTCAAACCTTGTAATACAACTTCAAATTAATGTCGATTTTTACCAACAAATTTCTTGACATTTCTACATGGGTTTAGAATTAATGTCATGTGTTTCTGGAAGATAAGAACCAAAGTAATGCATTTATTCTTAATAAGGTGATACATTAACATTTTCAAATCATAGGAAACATTTATGAATTAATCAATTCAACTAGTAAGCACCAAAACGACTAGTAAGCACCAAAACAACCAATAAGTAAGTTATTGGTTGTAGAGAGAGTTGGAATTTTTTAAAAAGAATGATTTGGCAAAGATCTCTCAATATTAAAAATGCAAAAATCCCCATGGACTAGAAGTTCTACTTCTAGGAAATTCACCCCACAGATACATTTTCATAAATTTCCAAGGATTTATGAACAAAATGGTCACTAAAATACTATTTATAATTTTCTTTTTTTTTAATTTTAAATCATATTTTTAAAATTTTTTACTTCTCTTATTTCACTAGGTTTAGGCATCTGTATCAAGACTATTTATAATTTTAAAAATTAAAAACAACTCTTTAATTTCCTTTAGCAGAAGACTGATTAAATAATTTTATATTTATACAATGATCTACTATGCAGTTTTTTTTTTACAAAGTATTAAGTAAATGTCTACGCACTGATGTAGAGAGGTCATAGTTTAGGAACTCAGCTTTTGTGGTCAGGTAGCAAATAGAATTCTATTACTATATATATGAATTATATATATAGTTCTCAATTAAAAAAAAAGAGAGTACATTATTTTTTAAATAAAAATAAAATCTGATAAAAAATAATCTTTAGCTTTAGATAAGTTGGGAAAAAGAACTTTATGTGAGTTTACTATTTCTGTAAGGATATTTAATTCCCCTACAGGATCTTATAGTTGGCAATGGTTAAATCAGGAGGGATAGTCTAACTCTTAATGCTGAAGACAGTTAACCAGAGACAATGGGCAGCATTTAGGAAATTTAGTTCCTTGGATCAACGATCCGTGTCAGAGGAAAGAAGCTCAAAACACTGGGTTAGGACACAGTGCTCCCTAAGTGACATAGGGACCAATTAGTTCTAACTAACTAGAGAATGATCTGCAACCACCTGGCACAATTGGAAAGATTTGAGCTGGACTTTGGTACATTGGGATGGACGGAAGAGGAGACAATGGCATTCCAGAAAAAGATGACGATTTCATAAAGGTGTGCTTGGGCAAAGGTGTGCAGAGTACTTTGGTTGGGGTGAAGGGTTTAGGGAGGGGAGAAATACAGGCAAGGTAGAAAGATATATCTGGTTCTCGAAGCCTGGTTTGGGAATATGTACTTCTTTCTGCAGGCAACGAGAGGTCCCTGAGAATTTGCAGTTATGATCAGTCAAGGAGAGATTCCTGAACTGTATAAAGCCAGGGAAGAGTGATCTCTCATCATATTTTTAATGGTTACAGGCTTGGAATAGTCCTTCAGGCCAGGTTTGAACAAGAAGAGAAGACATACACTTTCTTACTTTCAACTGGCGCTTTTAACAACTGCCTGCCAAGGGAAAACGGGTGAGAAGAAGGCTTTTGCCTTTGCTTATCACACTTAGTGGCTATTTTAATGAACTCAGTTCTGTCACCCAACACCGCTTTGTAAATTTTTCCACTGGAGAGGAGAGCTATCAGCTGACCCTTTTATTCATCTGAGTGATGGTGTTAGCTTTCCACCTTCCTAATGAAATTCTTCAGTTGGCTGTGGAAATAGCAGGAAGCCAGCTATATTTAGGAAAGAAAAGAGCAACAAGTCTAAGCAGTGTGCAGAGAAAAGGAAAAATAGAAGCACCAACTCTTATGATTAGTGCAATCAACAGTATTGCTTGCAAATGTCCATATTTTGTAATTGACAAAAGCTGAGTGTCTTTTTTTTTCTTAACCAAAGTAAAGCTTGCAGGTTCCTTCACTATTATGTCTCAATAAAATATTTTATCCATTCAACAGGGTATTTTTAAATTTCAAAGGAATGACCAGAATCATGTACCTTTTGAAATAAGCCAGTGGTAAGTATAATCGTGGACTTACTCAGTGTTTTCTGGGTGATTAAAAACATTGCAAATTGAGAAACTGGCCTAATAAGTATTTTCAGTCAACGTCCCATAAGACTTCGACTCTTGCAATTCTGTATTAAATTTTCTCCATTTCTGTGAGTTCCAGCAGCTTCATCCAAGTTAACCATTTCTGATTGTGGCCAACAACAATGAGTGAGACTTGGAATAGGAAATTTCTACTTATAAGGGCTGCTGTCTAGATGAAGTAGACAATGTCCATTTCTAATACTTATTAGCTCTTCATACTTATGAAGTTACTGTCACTGTCCTTGTAGTCTTCTCTGCTACCAAAAAACACCCAGCCTTATTGCCTTCATTCTATCTTACTCATTGGCTTTCAGCCCATTGGGGGGCAGGTATAATTTGATCAGAGTATATATATATATTTTTTTTTTGAGACAGAGTCTCACTCTGTTGCCCGGGCTAGAGTGCCGTGGTGTCAGCCTAGCTCACAGCAACCTCCAACTCCTGGGCTCAAGCGATCCTCCTGCCTCAGCCTCCCGAGTAGCTGGGACTATAGGCATGCGCCACCAGGCCTGGTTAATTTTTTTTCTATATATTTTTAGTTGGCCAATTCATTTCTTTCTATTTTTAGTAGAGACAGGGTCTTGCTCTTGCTCAGGCTGATCTTGAACACCTGACCATGAGCGATCCTCCTACCTTGGCCTCCCAGAATGCTAGGATTCCAGGCGTGAGCCACGTGCCGGGCCCAGAGTATATCTTTAATGGCCTAAGATAATTCCTAGCCTTTCAACATCATGTCTCACCTTTGGTTCATATTGAGTTTATGGTCAACTTGTCTTCCTAGATTTCAAATTAAAGGGTCCTATTGTAGTATACTTTTATGTTCAATTAGGGGAACATTGCTTTGATATCTTTCTAGAGAATCTGCTTTGTGAATACAAGACCTGTTGACTACAGCCACCTGGTCGATTCTTTCATTGTGGACTCAGACTAGGCACACACAGAGAAGTGTTTGCTTAAACCTTGAAAGGCCTGATGTTTCTTCCGTTTTTGTGATTTTACTCTGAGTCGCCAAAATAAATAACTAAATTGAAAAAAAAATCCCAAAAGTTCTATATTTACCCCAAAGCCAACTGATTGTTAGTCAACTAGTTCATTAGTTTGTCTAGGTATTAATATTTTTAAGAATGTTTCAGAGTAATTTTAGATACTATGTTTAACTGCAAATTATCCTCCCCAGCACTGAATTTATTTTTCTGAATCGTTTCCTTTTTGGTAGGCTGCTGTGTTTGTCAACTTCAGGAAGTCCCCTGAAACCTGGATCAAAGGAAGATAAATTGAAAAATCAATAAAGTAACGTTGGATCATTTATCCCATTCTTATGAAGCTTCCAGATGTCACCAGGGGAAAATTATTAATAGAAAATCATCTTCTTTGGTAATATAAAACACGAATCTTTCTTTAAGCCATTTCTTGTCTTTCAAACTTCCGGCACAAAGTAGGAGCAAATTTTGGCAGAAACAAGTGGAATAACTCTTGAAGCTTTTCTTATAATAGATTTAAATTATATTTGGGTACCATTGGTAATGCTAGTGTTCATTTTAATATGCAAACCTCTTACTTCCTTTGTGACCTTTTTTCAGTATTTACATAATTATAACTGGGTGTTCTGAACTATCCATCAGGAAGGACTTGTGTCATTTTTTTCACATGTGTCTAACCCCAAATCCTAAATTCACAGCGGCTATATTTAAAAAGGGAGGGAATTTTGTGGATCCTAAGGGAATGCCAAAGTGGCATCCACAGACTGTCGTGTAATTCTTCTTCTCCAATGTGTAAACGGAAGTCATCAGAAATTTTCAATGTTTCATTGCCCCAGGGGTTGAATTCATAGTGAACCCAGCACACTTAGTAACTTTGTAATTAACACCTCCCAGGAGGGCCTTAAACTAACTTAGATCAGGTGGTGCTAGTCCTTTTTCACCTGGGTGATATGGACAGCAGGTGGTATCAAGTGTCAAACTTCATTCTAGAAGGTTCTCCCTACTCATCTTCACCCTCAGCAATCTCAACTTCCCTAGAACAGTAGCCTTGCTTTGGTGAATTTTGTGTAGAGTATTCTGTGTTGGTTCTTAGGTTGTCTCAAGATATTATTTAACGCACTGTTTTGAAATAGTTTGCCTGTATTTATTCTGGTTCCCAAGGAGATGTTAACTTTTTGATCCACTCCACTCTTTTAATACCCCACAGGTTTTAGTTTAAATATTCAGTGGGTAATTAATTTTACCCTTTCTGGCATTGGTTAGACCAGGTTTATTTTACCATCAGTTTTATTATTATCATTTGTTTAAAGTGCTTTCATAAAAATGCATTTTGGGGATGATATAGTATCATATTCTTCCTTGAAGGAGTAATCTTGTTATACCTTGTAGTATAGCAATATAGGATTTTGTGATTTCAAGACACTGTTTTCCTACATCAGTTGGGAAGACTACTTCCTAGTGAATGAGAACAGAGCAAGTAAAGAGTGCTTGTTTTCCCTGTAATCCTAGCACTCTGGGAGGCCGAGGCGGGAGGATCGCTCAAGGTCAGGAGTTCGAAACCAGCCTGAACAAGAGCGAGACCCCCGTCTCTACTAAAAATAGAAAGAAATGAATTGGCCAACTAAAAATATGTATAAAAAATTAGCTGGGCATGGTGGTGCATACCTGTAGTCCCAGCTACTCAGGAGGCTGAGGCAGGAGGATCTCTTGAACTCAGGAGTCTGAAGTTGACGCCATGGCACTCTAGGCAGGGTGACAGAATGAGACTCTGTCTCAAAAAAGAAAAGAGTGCTTGTTTTCATAAAACATTTTCATTCTAAGTGGCATTTTCAAAAAACACCAATCTGTGACTTTGGGTTCTCACATTTATTTTAAGTTACCACTTTGGAAAAATTCTACATTATCGTCATGAAAACTAAGTTTTTTCTAAAAATATACATTTTGACATTGTTAGAGATATTAATGCAAAGTCACGAATCATTTCCCCCTCTTTCTCTATTCCCCAATCTATCTGACATTATCTTTTTCCTTTACATGTCATTGAGGACTAAACTCTGATCTTTTTCTTTTGCTCAAAATTCCTTCCTAAGGAGGCCAGATAAGTCACGCTCACAAATGATAAATTCCCAATAAGCAGCTTTTATTAACCAAATAAAGCATGGTTTACTTCCCAACCTGATTCTGATATAGCATTAACATCACCTAAAAGATAAAAAGCCCCCATTTTAACTCAAACATTCTCCTGTCTACACCTCCCAAAATGCTCACACTTAAGCATTTTCCTTTGTGGTCTTTTAGATAAAGCCTAACTCTTAACCAATTGCTAGCCAAAGAATCTTTAAACCCACCTATAACCTATAAGCCCCCGCTTCGAGATGCCCCACTTTTTTCGGGCCAAACCAATATATGCCTCTCATATATTGATTTATGACTTTACCTATCTCCCTAAAATATATAAAACCAAACTATAATACAGCCACATCAAGCCCACTCACTCTAGGTTTCTTGAGAGTGGCTCTGGGCCATAACCCTCAAATTTGGCTCAAAATAAACTTCTTTCAAATAGTTCAGAGTTTGGATTTTTCTGTCCACATCATAAAAAAATGATTTGCAAAAAAAAAAAAAAAAAAAAAAAGTAGCTGAATGAGAACTTTTTAATACTGGAAACTTCTATAAGGTCAGCTCTGGGCCAGGTGTTATAATGTAAGGGAAAAACTTCATGAGGTATGCCAACATAGTTATAACATAGTCCGGAAAATGTATAGGCACATAAAAATTACTGAATATGTAAGGGAGTTAAAACTTTCCCTCTACTCTCTGAAGTTGCAATCATTTGAGTCTCTAGAATAAACTAGATGATTCTAGTTGATGAACAAGGGAAAGGCAAACAAATTTATTGCATGCATAATAAATTTGCACGGGGGCCTCATAGAATATAAGTCAGAAAGAAGAACCAGGTGACTGAGGTTTGTATACCATACAGGGAGGAGTAGGGGCAAGGGGAGGGGGGTTCTGGGAGTGGTGGTGACAAGATCTGGGAGGGTGAGGGAGGAAATGCACAGGGAACAAAGACTGACTTACTACCGGTGTGCAGATGAACTCTCTCATGGGTAGCAGCCTTTTGGAGAAGAGATTATAGCCATTGGTAAAGTCTGACCAAGGTGTTAGGGCTTCGTGGTCTTTTCCTATGAGTTGATCTTGCCTAGCTGATCTTGCTTTCCTTCTGCAGGAACTTCCCTTAGTCAGATGCTGGAAGATCAGAGAAAGCTCCTTCCCACATTTGCTCCCAGTTTGAAGTTCAAGGTGGTATATATTGGGATATTGTTCTCTGAGCCTCGGCCGGGCGTGGTGGCTCGCACCTGTAATCCTAGCACTCTGGGAGGCTGAGGCAGGTGGATAACTCAAGGTCAGGAGTTCGAAACCAGCCGGAGCAAGAGCGAGACCTCGTCTCTACTATAAATAGAAAGAAATTAATTGGCCAAATAATATATATATAGAAAAAATTAGCCGGGCATGGAAGCGCATGCCTGTAGTCCCAGCTACTCGGGAGGCTGAGGCAGGAGGATCGCTTGAGGCCAGGAGTTTGAGGTTGCTGTGAGTGAGGCTTACACCACGGCACTCACTCTAGCCTGGGCAACAGAGTGAGACTCTGTCTCAAAAAAAAAAAAAAAAAAAGAATAAAATAAAACAAAATAAAATGCAAACGATCCTCAGAGGAGTAACACACCAATTTTGTCTTTCCCACATTAGCTGGGTCTATTTGACAGGGAGAGGGGAAGATGCCAAATGGGTAGGAGTTTACTGGGTGCAGGAGTGAGAAAGATTTCTAAATGGAGTGTTCAGGGTCCAAGTTATCCAGGGGAAACAAGAGCAAAAGACAGAAGCTAAGGAGGGTCAGGTTAGACAGTTTTGTTTAGGATTGGCGCTGGCTACAGCGTTACACCCAGGTGGCTAAAAAATAGGCAGAAAGGGAAGAGAATTAGAACTCTCACCAAAGAATTTACAGTTCTCTGGCGCCTCTTGTCCATAAATTCCTGCTCCTCTTGCTTCTTAGGGGGTGATTGGGGGAGATTGGTTCTTAGGGGGTGAAAAAAAATCATGTCCTTTTTATGTATAAAGTACAGATGTCCATGTAGTACATAAAAAAATATATGGTGTGTCTGTGACAAGGGGTTAGGTCTAAAATGAGTCCTTAGGAAAAGCAACAGTAAAAATAAGGTGGAGAAACCCAGGTGTAAACCAGGGTAATTGGGAAGGCAAAAACAAGAAGAAGAAGATATCGGTGGGGAGAAGTTGTAAATAAAAAGCTCAGGTTGACCACGTATGGCACAAACTTAGAAGGTTCCAGAAAGTCAGTAGGCTTCAGAGGGAACATTGGGTGGGGGTAGCAAGAAAGGCCTAGGGGAGCCATGGGGGAGAGAAAGTGAATGAGAGAGGAACGATGAAAGGTAATTGAAAAATATGTTACTGTGGATCGTGAATCGAATTCCCACTGACATTGACCGAAAGAAGCATGTGGATTGGACTTACACTTAATTAGTTTTGACTTCTGAACTTCAGTGGTGGCATCAAGAAAGCCAATTCTTTTTTTTAGGGGGAGGGGGGACAGAGTCTCACTTTGTTGCCCAGGATAGAGTGCCTAGCTCACAGCAACCTCAAACCCCTGGGCTCGAGCGATCCTCCTGCCTCAGCCTCCCGAGTAGCTGGGACTACAGGCATGCGCCACCACGCCCTGCTAGTTTTTTCTGTATATTTTTAGCTGTCCGATTAACTTCTTTCTATTTTTGGTAGAGACGGGGTCTCGCTCTTGCTCAGGCTGGTCTCGAACTCCTGACCTCGAGCGATCCACCCGCCTTGGCCTAACAGAGCGCTAGGATGACAGGCGTGAGCCACCGCTCCCGGCCTAAGAAAGCCAGTTCTTTGAGATGAAAAATCTGTTTCCTCAATCATGTAAAATGCTACAAAACGCAGCTATTCTAGGTTCCTTAGTGTGCCTCCAATAACATAACTCCCCAAGCCCATATTTTTTAGAAGCTACCATAATCGATTATGTTTCTTTGAAAGCAGCACTTAGAGACTGGGACTCATGAACCCTGGACTTTCTTTGAGTTATGGAATTTATTTAATTATCCCGGGAGCAATTTAAGCTGACTGGTCTATAGGGAGTGCGTTTCATTTCTTCAGAGCTGTCCCAAGAGACGTTGATTTTGGGTTTTGTGCAACTTTGAGCACCCATTTCCATGAACGCCATCAGTCCAAGGAAGTCCAAAGATCTAGTGTCAGAATATCTGCAAAGGAACCAGGCATTCTAAGTATTCTCTTGGCCTTTGGAAGAAGCTCTGCCTTCTAAGGGCATAAAGTAGAGAAATGATTCTTAAGAGATCATGCTGCAAATCGACGTCATCCTTGGGAAATGGGGTGAGGTCTACTTTGTTCCATTCGCTAGCTTAAAATAATAGGATCTTTCCTTTAAATTAAAAATAATATGGTCCATTTCCTCTTGTCAGGGATGTACTCAAAATCATGCATTGTATTGTGAATAAACTCTTTTGGTTGCCAGAGAAGGTTCACTGCACTGTACTAACTACAACGTGACGTTGTTCATTAAATGGATTGCAATAACAAATGCCAACTTAAGACTCCTCAAACATAATGCCAGACCCCCCAGGTCAGAAAGGCATGGGGCTTTTTGCATTACGTGAGGAGCCCAGATGTTCCAGTTCATTTAATAAGAGATGCCTTATGTTCATCTCATTTAATAAGAGATGCCTTATTGTGACCATGGGACCAGCCCAAACTGGAGCTACTCTGTTAATAAGAAAATGTTGAGTTTCCTCTTAGACATAACAGAGCAAACATCTGCAAGTCATGTAGCCTGGGAAGATGCAGTAGAAAAAGCTTCAACCTCTCACAACACTCTGAAACAACAATTCCTCCCCTTGGGACCAAGAAGACGAGGACGTGCCTGGAACCAGAATGCCAGGGCTCTTTCAGAAGTGAGGGGTCTATTGATCTGAAAGATCTGGTGCTAATATCCTCCTCAACATACCTTACCATACATGG
The DNA here is from genome assembly GCA_008750895.1 of Mirza zaza. NCBI lineage: Eukaryota > Metazoa > Chordata > Mammalia > Primates > Cheirogaleidae > Mirza > Mirza zaza. The sequence goes on along the minus strand of VSMD01025995.1, from coordinate 97,751 downwards.
TCAAGTTTAAAGCCCTCCAATCAGACCCTGGCCAGCATTTCTAGTACTTTCCCTTGCTCTCTGAGTCTACAAACTTACCCTGGACTCCAAACTAGGGAGACAGATTGGAGTCGACCTCCTGTCTCCTTGCTGATTAGTCTTGTGATAAATCCTTTCTTTTCTCAAAAACAGGTACCATGGCATTGGGTTCTGTGCGTATCGGGCAGTAGGCCCATTTGCTTGACGACATGACCATTGATAAATGCCCAAATCACTTGGATCAATTGTATAAGTTAAAGGAGCAAAACAAGTCCAGAACTTTCAAATGCAGCTGAGGGCTTCTCTACTCCCCTGAAGTTGGCATCCAAGAGTTGGCAAAGGAGTGAGGAATGTCAGAAAGAAAAAATGCAGAAGGGTAGGTAGGCAGGCTTTTCCCAGAGGTAGTTTGGAAATATTCCAAAATGTTGTAGCTAAAAATAAACGATGCTTTCCGTAAATTTCTTTTGCCCAGTTGTGAGTTTTCTGATGTGATCAGGACTTTGTCAGCAAATTCTGTCTTCATTGTGACTGGAAAACCTTTCACCTCCTGGTCACTGGGGGGAAAATTTAGTCCTTACTCTGTTCTAATTTCTTCCTTTAGCAGTTTTGAGAAGCTTCGTGGAAAGTTCAAGTCACTTGCTTAAGAGTTTCTTCCCCGGGGCCCTACTAAAACCTCGTTGTGTTCTATTGTTTTAGTCATTGCTACTTCCCTCCCAATAGATATTGTTCTCTATTTCTTAAACCTGAGCTGTGAGATGAACTATAGCTGGCACAACCTCAATTCAGATGGCTTTTGACGTGATTGGGGAAGTCACAGGAGAATATCATGAAAGTCAAAAGGATACCTAATATTTTGAAAAGGGATTTCAGGATATCCCCACTTTTCTCCTAATAGTATTAAGTAGTTAACAGAAGACAGATGGAGGAAGGCATCAGTCACTTTTGCTACAGGGACCTCCAATCCAAGGTGTCTTCTGCTCGGCCAAGTTATCCTATTGACGTGTAGGTTAGACGATGGCACTGCTCTGTTTGCAATACTCAGATGGCTTTCTGTGCCACTGTATAAATGACCTATGACATTTATATTTGGCACTCTACCCGCCCCAACTCCATTATATCTCTGACCTCACCGCACACTACCCTGACCGCTGTCTTTGCACCAGCTGTACCAGTCATACTCGATGTTCTCCGCCACCTCAGGCTTGTTCTCACGACACTCTTATGTGTGAGCACTCTCCAATGTCCTGCTGGCCTCACGGTTTTAAGCCCCTTACGTTTTAGGGTGGTTTAACCATATTTATCAATGTATTTCTGTGCTGGCTCAAACCCGGTTTGGACATTTTCCAATTTTTCTTTAGTTGCTATCGTTTTTATATTGAAGTCCTTAGAGAGTTCTCTTCTCAAGTGTAGACGTCCACGACCCTAATCTCTATCCAAATATTTGAGAATTAAGCCCTACTCTTAGTATTTGATATATATATATATATACCCTATCCCTGCCAACATAAACCACATGATTTAACCTTTCCTAAAGGCAATATGTTAATTGTCATTAAATAAAGACGATTGGCTTAATGTACTCCAAGTAGACAAGCTATACAAATGTGTTTTAATTATTTAGGCTCCCTGTTATAATTAGTGTTATAATTATAATATAATACTAATATAATTAGTATTGATAGTATATTGCCATGAATGACAAATCAATTAAGCTATTCACAATCATCAGGAACTTTTGGTAAGTGTTGGTGCATCCAATAATTAGGAGTGAGTGTGAAATATAGAACTCGTTCCCCACAGCTTTGCCACCATGGTGGTATGTAACAGTGAAGACAAGTCTTGGACAGAATTCTGCCACATGTTCAAGAATTTATTAGCAAACAGGCAAAAACAGCCGAGAGCCTGGTCCTTTGGGCAAAATGAAGTCCCCACTCTTGTCTTTTCAGGCTCAGCAATAGCACCTTGAAGGAAAGAGTCACTCTCGAGCACAAGTAATAAAATTCTGATGACAGGTCCTGCTAAGGTCCTAGTTGGGTCAGGGACATAGAATCCTTCATTCATCGGGAGATCAGATGACCTTACTCTAGAAGAATTAGGCTGTCGGGTGCATTAGATTCTCTCACTCTGTTTATTCGGAAAGGACAAACTTGCGTGCTCGTTCTAGCTTGCTGTAGGTCTCTCTAAGTTTATCCTGAATGTGGTTTACTCAGCCTTTCGAATATGTAGGTTTTTGTCTTTTGCCAAATTTGGGAAGTTTTTAGCCTTATTTCTTCAAGAACTTTTTCACTCTGCCCTCTTTTTCCTCTCCTTCTGGAACGACAATGACATTAAGTGTTAGATCTTTTGTTATAGTCCTTCAGGTTGCTGAGCCTCTGCTCTTGTTTTTGTTTGTTTGTTTATTTGTTTTTACTGGTATTGTCTCTGTGTGCAGGTTAAATAATATCTATTGTTCTATCTTCTAGTTCACTGATTCTTTCCTCTGTTCCCCCATTCTTTTATTGAGCCCATCCACTGAGTTGTTTTTTTTTAATTCAGTTCTAGTATTTTTCAGGTCTAATATTTTCATTCGGTTCTTCTTCTCTATGTCTTCTATTTCTTTGCTGAGACTTTCTGTTTTTCCATATGTTCGCAGTGTGTTTACAACTTTGCCATTTATGACAGCTGCTTTAACATGATTTTTCAGGAAATTCTACCATTTCTGTCATCTCAGCGTTGACATCGATTGATTGCCTTTTTTCATTCAGCATGAGATCTTCCGATTTCTTTGCATGATGAGTGTTTTTCACATGAGTCCTGGATATTTTCATATTATGTTATGAGACTCTGGGTCTTATTTATTTATTTATGAGACAGAGTCTCACTCTGTTGCCCCGGCTAGAATGCCGTGGCGTCAGCCTCCCTCACAGCAACCTCCAACTCCTGGGCTCAAGCGATCCTCCTGCCTCAGCCTCCCGAGTAGCTGGGACTACAGGCACGCGCCACCATGCCCGGCTAATTTTTTTTTTCTATTTTTAGTTGTTTGGCTACTTTCTTTCTATTTATAGTAGAGACGGTGATCTCGCTCTTGCTCAGGCTGGTCTCCTGAGCAGCGATCCTCCCACCTCGGCCTCCCAGAGTGCTAGGATTACAGGCGTGACAGGCGTGAGCCACCGCGCCCGGCCTCTGGTTCTTATTTAACTTCTGTTTTCAAATGCTGATTGTCTATGACACCATTCTAGCAGGGTAGAGGTAGAGGCCGAGGTTTCCTGCTTGGCCCCCTTTGGCATCCAAGTGTGTATGTGTGTGTGTGTGTGTTGGGTGGGGTGGAGGGGGTGTCCTCACTACTTCAGACAGGGGAGAAAGTTCTGGATCACCACTTGGTCTCCATTGACCCCACAGGCCCAGCCTGTCACAGGCCGGCTGGAATGGAAGTCCCAGTTCCCTTCTTATGCTTCTCTGACCCCACCCCGGTGGTGATGGCAGTGGGGTTGGAGCATCGTGGGATGACCTCTTCAGGGTGGAAGTCTGGGCTCCCCACTCAGCCATGGCTTGCATGGGCTGGGCTGGGGCCCCAGGTTTTTCTGTGGTGTTTGACCAAAGTAGAGTGGCTATTGTCTAAAACTTTTTGGTTTTGTTGGGCTGCCCCTTCTCTGTTCCTTTGGCTACAGTGTGCAGGCTACTGTTGGAGCTATTTTTGGTCTGCACGTGTTAGGATTCCTGGGTTGTCAGGATCTTCAGTTCCAAATTTATGATATATGACAAAAAGAAAACCCAGGAACCTTACCATATTGTCATTCCATGAGTCTTAAGGTCCCTGGCCAGTCTGCCTAATTCTCTCCACCTTTCAGAGTTTTCTTTGGCTTGTTTTACACGTGTTCAGAGATTTCAGTTGTAATTTCAGTTGTAATTTGATGGTAATCTCTTCCAACTTCCCAGACAGTCCTCTATTTTTTAAGTCTACATTATCACAATTTTTTTTTGCATTGTCTTGTCGCTATTCTGATTTCATCTTTTGACAGTTTTACTGGTCTTAGAGATTTAGAAAATGTTGTAGAGCTCAGCATGTTGATATCAGCAAGGCGTTTGATAACATTCTCTCTTGGGCATATCTAGGCTAGGGAAAAATAGGGCTGTGTTCATTATTAGCTGAAGTGCTGCACTTGAAAAGTATTGATTAATAAACCAGCATGGGCCCACAGGGGAGCTGATGTCAGGATGCCACAGGGGACTGTCCTAGCCTGGCTTCTCCCCTGCTTAGTGCTCCTACAGACAGCTGAGATGAACACCCAGGAGGTATTTGCCTCTCAAAAACTGGGAGTGATGGTTAATACATAGGCTCACAAAATCAAGATGAAAAAAACCTTGTTAAAATAGTATTAGGAAATATAACATTATGCATCTTGGTTTGGAAAATAAATGATATAACATAGTATAAAGGGCAGAGCTGGTCTAATATTGGTTTTAATGGAGTAAGCAAACAGGAAACAACCCAGAAGGTTAGTACTTATCTAATTAGAAATCAAATAAGACGCAGGGGAAACTGATATTAATTCAGCCTGTATTTTTGGACTGAGCCCTGGCACAGGGATTTTTGAGGGTACCAAGGAGTCTAATAACATCCTACACTGTATGACCAGGAGTGCGTGGCCTGAGTTTACTGACCAGAGGTGACTGTCACACTGTGTGCTGAGATGTTCAAACAATATGTGGAATATTGTGTCCAACCAATTGGAAGGGACAAATGTGGTGAAGGTCACTGAAAAATGTTTAATTTGATGAAGAGACGTGTAGAAGACATGAAAGATATCATGAAAAAAGAATAAATCATTCTGTTTAGCACCAAGAGTGTAAAGTAATGAGCTCCCTGTTAGTGTAAGTATGCAAGTATTGGCAAAATTATCAGTTACTAAGGATAAAACATAGTGAACCTGATTTACATGAGTACTGGATCAGATGAGCTCTAAGATTCCTTCCAAGAATTTGTGCACCTCTATGGAACAAGTTAGAAAGAGAATGGCAAAGTGTTAATGTCACAGGGTTTAGCCTCACAAGACTAAGCACGGCTGCTCTTGGACGTTAATGAGATCCAGACATTAGTAAGCAAAAGAAATATTTTTAATGAAGATGAATTCCAGCTATTACCTAAGGAAACAGGAAATTCAGAGTTTTAGAGGAGAGATGTGTGCAAAAAAAAAAAAAAAAAATCTGTATTAAAGTTTCCGGGAGTAAGAGAGGTGACTATTGTTATTCAAACAAAAGAGTCCTTGTTTGCTATTAGGGAGTTTTACAGTAAAGGAATATGGGCATTATGAAAGAGAGCCACCTGCTTGTATATCTTTAAAAACAACTCCCTTTAGGGAGATATCATTTCCAAATTTAATTATGAATGAGATTAACAAACTCTTGTCTATTTCAGAATGGGTTTGAAAAAAAGTGAGCGAGGCTGCCATCTAGTGGCCGTTTTCTGGTTTTTCAACATTAGAAGCTCTTGGACGTGGGTCCCCATGGCAGTGATGTTTAAATCTGGCTGTGCACTGGTATCACCTGGCAGTTTTCCCAAGATTCAGATTCCTAGAACCCAGCAAAGAATCCGAATCTTTGAAGAATTAGCTCCAGAGGTTATTCTTCATTATAAAGATCTTCAGGTGACTCTACTGGACCTAGCCTGCCACAGAAGTTAGGAATTAACTGGGGTATATTTTGTGTGGATGGAAGAGAAGCAGAGACAAATTACATAAAATGCAGTGTTCACCTACTTGCTTTAAGAATCTGGTTTCTTATGAAAGTTAACCAGGTCCTAAAAAAAACCCAAAACAAACAAACAAACAAAAAAAAACATGGTTTCTGGCATATGTAACTTGCTATTGCATCTTCATATCTGATATTTGAAATAGACTTGGCACTGCTAGGAATTTACCCGACTGCTACGTACAACTATACTTGACCAAAGATGTTTATTGAAACACTGATTTTAATAATGATCAACTAAAAACGATTTGAATGCCCATCAATAGGGGTTTGGCTACAAACTGACAGGAAATCCACAAGGACAAACTATCTCTTCATTACAGACTGAAATGTCCCCACAAGGCCAGGCTAATTCATACAGGGGAAGACTGATCTGGAGGTCACCAGGGAAGATGCCCATGCTAGTGATTTCAAACTTTGGCTCGTATTAAAATCACTTGAGGAATGTGTTACAAATTTGAAAATCCCTGCATTTCATTCATGGCCTTTTGTGACAAATATCACTCCATCCACCTACAAATGCAATGTTTCTAAGACTCGCCCCAGACCACCTGCCCCAGAATCCCCTCTTTGCTAAACACACAGCTTACTTTTTTTCATATAATACATCTGGGTATCTTCCGGAGGGGCTCTATCTTATTGTTTTAAGTAAAAATTGTTTCAATTAAAATAGTTTAACTTCTGTTACTAATCCATTAACCTAACAATGGTAACAATGGCTACCTAACATCCAAATATAGCAATGGCCACGCTTCTAAACAGGAGCGTATATGCTGTACTGAACTATCCCCATAAATTTATAACATATTGTTCATTTAGTAAAACTGAGTTGACTCGTGGCTCTTCTTGTTCTTATTGTCTGGTCTAAACCATGTATCTTCATGTAGATTTTCTTGCAACTATTGTGCGGGTCCACGCATTGTTTTTACTTTTTTTTCTCATCTGGGTTTCTGGCTTTGAAATTGTATTGGGGGAGTTTTATTCTCTTTTCTTTCCAGACTTCTTCCTTAAATTTTTTCTAATCTCTGTTCCATTCCCACCTTCTGTTACTGCCCCCAATTCCTTTTCCTATGACTTTGATCCAGACTCATCTATTTCTTCTCCTCTTCCTCCTCTGGGCCATCTGATATTATATTTTAACACCTATGACTGTAAGTATCAATGTCTTTACGAGTAGAGTTTGCCTTAGTAGGAGTTGTTTCTGGAAGGTGGGCTTCTGTGAAACCATCGTAGTGTCTTGAGCTCTAGCTTGGTCAGAGTCAGTCCGAAAGATAGAGCAAGGAAAGGGCACAATGTTTCTCGAAGACCACAGCGATGATCCACTGAGGGACCTCCTGTGGCTGTCTGTCTTCCTCCCACCGTCCCTAGACCCCAATTCACCCACTGCCACTTCCCGGTCCTCTGGCTGGGGACATCTAGCTTAAGCTCTAAACTACATATAATCTCATTTAAGATCATCGACTGCGAAGCTCTCATTTATCTGCTGAGACTGTCTGCAGCTTCTCTAAATGAATAATACCTTAAAGAAAATGGATTTTTACTATATCTTCACTCTTCTCTTCAGCTAGATGTCGTCTCCTTCTCAAAACTCCCTGTCTCCCTTTATTTATATTTCCATTATTGAACTTACCATGATCTATCTTGTCTCTTTTGTCTGCCTTTGTCTTTGACTAAATCAGTCTTTTCTGTTTTTTTTTGAGACAGAGTCTCACTTTGTTGCCCAGGCTAGAGTGAGTGCCGTGGTGTCAGCCTCGCTCACAGCAACCTCAAACTCCTGGGCTCAAGCAATCCTCCTGCCTCAGCCTCCTGAGTAGCTGGGAGTACAGGCATGCACTACCATGTCCAGCTAATGTTTTTTTCTATCTTTTTAGTTGGCCAATTAATTTCTTTCTATTTATAGTAGAGACGGGGTCTCCCTCTTGCTCAGGCTGGTTTCGAACTCCTGACCTCGAGCAATCCGCCCGCCTTGGCCTCCCAGAGTGCTAGGATTATAGGCGTGAGCCACCACGCCCGGGGTTTCTTTCTTTCTTTCTTTTTTTCAGCAGATTAGAGATCATTAGTTTATTATAAAAGAGAGACATGGAAATGATTTACATGATGAAAGATTTCAGAACTTCAGTGGAATGAGCTTCATGTCAATGCCATTTCAATAGTGATTTATTTTAGTCCACATACTTTCCAAGAATGTCACCATCTCTAAATAAGAAATAATCCTTGTCATCTAGAACTTCTTTGGTGCCTCCATATTCTGGGAGAATGACTTTATCTCCAACTTTCACACTAACTGGTTGAATCTCTCCACCCTTTCCTTGAGAGCCTGATCCAACAGCCACTACTGTTGCTTGCAACACTTTTCCTTGAGATTTTTCTGGAAGCATAATGCCTCCTTTGGTTACAGTTTCGGCTGCACTCCTTTCAACCAATACCCGGTCAAAAAGCGGAAGGAACTTTCTAAATGCATGTCCTGACACCATTCCTGTCATCGCAGCTCATACTCTGCTCTCGGGCACCACTGCAAGGAGACCTTCCCTTTATTTATATTTCCATTATTGAACTTACCACGTTCTATCTTATCTCTTTTGTCTTCCTTTTTCCTTGACTAAATCATAGTCTTGATGAGAGCCAGGAGCATTTCTTCTCTTCTTTTGATCCCCCCAGAATTTTGCAAAATACGGTCATTTAGTGAATGTTTTTCAACTGAGCTACATGGTATGTTAAACAGGATCAGCTATCTTGCCCTGACTAGCTGGAGTTGCTAAGAACAGATGAATTAGGGTTGCAAAATCAAGGTCGATATCTACAAGCAGAGAAATCTGGGAAGATGAGGGTAGAAGGAATAGTCAGGTTGCAAATAAGTGACAGAACTGGAGCCTGGTCCCAGGACTGGTACAGCAACCTTCTCTTTTTGGACACAAAAAAAATAAAAGAAAGGAAAAGGCAGATTAGGTCATTTTCCATCATCCTTTATAAGGTAGCTACACAAGGCTGAGATTTTCTGCCCTATTTTGGAAATCTCTGTTTATTTTTTTAAAAATGAAGCTAGTGCAAGCTGTATGGCTGAAACATGGGCTTGGTCCTCCCATGTCTGCATGGGAGGACCAAATTCCTCCACGTCTAATTCCTCCACGTCTGTATCCAATAGCAGCACATCTCAGATGCCGAAATGTTTCCAGTTTCCCTTCGATAGAGGAAGACAATATAAACAATGCCAGTGTTTGGAGGAAATACCTGTGAACGAACACTCCAGTCTGGAGAGAAGAAACCAGATCTGACCAGAGAGATGAAATGTACAGTTTCTCCACTAGATAGCAGGCTAGGACAGGTGAACTTTGGAAGTTACCACCTGTATTTACCCAAAGAAAGCATTCGTTTTCTCTGTCCATTCACATTTTCCCTTTACTACAACGAGCGTTTTTCATGCGATCAGACCATGCACATGTAAAAGTCCGATATCACCTGGAATATAAGTAGCAGGTTGATTGCGCCTCATTAATGGGCAATTCTGATACAGTTTTTTTTTTTTTTTCACTTCATTCATTGCTTCCAATTTTGGTGGGTTTTTTCCTCCCAAATTTTCTTTTATTAAAAAAAACCGGCAAAGTACTAGGAATAATGTATTCTCGAATTCTGATGGGGACATTAGATGACATGTTAAGTCTTTCCATTGATACCGATCTCTATTATATCCAGAAGATGGAGAACAAATGAGGGTTCTATAAAGTTTTCCGGTGGTGAAAGAAATAGACAGAGAGAGAGAGTGGGGCCAAACAACATGGCTTTATTGAGCGCTCCCGGGCGAGGTTCACGGGTCCCACGAGAGGGGGCCCGAGAAGTAGAGTCTGTTTGGAAGGGGTTAGGGCTTTTATACTGTTTGAGGCAGACCAGGGCCTTTTGGCGGGAAGAGCTGGGGATTTTCCACTGTGACCTTCGGCAGTTATTGAGAAATAGGAGGGGCTGGCGGTATTTGTGGAATCCAGGAACCGAAAACTTTCTTATCTGGGTGGACATCCAGGTGTGGTTGTTCTCAGCGGGGCCTGGCAGTTGTCCTTGGCGGGTCTGGTCTCGTGAGCCTTTTCTTTTTCATCTTGGGAGGGGAGGGTGGCCCACCACCAGCCTCACAGGTTCTACCCAGCATTTCTTTCAAGTTTCTCTCTCTCTGTGTACACACATATACGCACACATATGTATATAGTGCATGAATGTACACACGCTTCATGTTTGTACACATCATATATAATGTGTATTATGTCCTATGTACATCTATCTTTAATATATGGAAATATAGTATTTAAGAGCAAAGAGTCTGGAGCCAAACACCCTGGGTATAAATTCTACCTTACTAGCTGGGCCACTTACTTACAGTTTTGTGTCTCAGTTTCCTCATCTGTAGAATGGAAATTGCCATGGTCCCCATATTATAGAGTAGTTGAACAAGTTAAAGGATATAACATATCATGGCACCTGGTAACTACGCAGATCATGTTAGTGATTATTATTTATGTGTATTTATGTGGAGAAACTGATTTCTTCCATAGTTTATATGGCCACTTCTATTTGGTAAAAAAATACTTTCTATCTACCCAATGTGGGCGTTTATATTTTTGATGGCGCCATGTTGTATTGATATGACTTGTATTCACTTTCGCTACACACATTATTCAACTCAATAATCTAAGTGCTGTATAGAATGCGTCAGTCGTGATTTCTGCTGTTTGGGAACTTAGATCTTAATGAGACGAGAGAAATCATGTGCACTTTTCTTTCTCTCTTCTCTATTTGTCCCTTTCTTCTTCTCCTGGCCTTCCTCATTTAGAAGAATGTCGGGAATGGAGAGGTGTTAATTGAAAATTCAATTCAGCTACCAATTACCAAAAAAAAAAAAGTGGCTCAACAAATAGAGAATTTTTCTCACAGAACAAGGACACTGGAGGGAGGAGGCTGATGGAGCTGGCTCAGTAGCACCCCCTATGATTATTTTTCCCTTTGCTTCATGGCCACAAGATGGCTGCCACACCTCCTGCCATCGTGTCCACGTAGAGCCAAGGAGAGAGTAAGAAAGGAGGAAGGGCGGTATACCAGCTGTGTGAATTCTTCTTATCAGGAGAAACAAAAGCCCTTCCCCAACTCTACCCCCCTCCTTTACCAAAAGACTTAGGTCTAATTTCCAGACCAGTGTCACAAGGCCACCATTAGCTGAAAAAAAAAAAAACATTTCTACTAAAACACGAGAAAAGGAAATAGGCTGGAAAGGAGTTGGAATCAGCCAACGAACAATCCCTGCCCAACTCAGCTTCTGTCTTGGCTTCCCATTTGCGTTTCTCCTCAGATTCTCCCTGTTGCCCTCTTCCCACCCTTATCATTCTCTTGGTCTGGAAGGAGCGAGAATTCAGAAAAATAATAACATGGAGATTGGTTTCAGGAGATAATATCTGCCTTGTATAGGAAGTTACAAATGTGCGACAGAGGAAAGTGCGTAGGAGAATATGAAGTAGGATATTTTTGTAAGCGCAGAGAGGGGTCAGAGGAAAAAGGCAAAGATGGTTCTAGCTTTCTTGGAGGATTTAATTCTATAGGCACTGTCTTTGCCCAAGGCAGAGCTAACCTTGTTGAAATGAAGCACGGTAAACAGCAGAGTTTACTATAGATCATTTAATTACAAATTAACAGACAGAGAGAGAGAGAGAGATTGTTTATTTCCATGTCTACAGAGCATTTGTGACATTCACAAACTATTTAAAAATGACACCTATTCAAATGTTACCTACTTCATCAATCCTTAAGGATTTTTTGTTGTTGTTGTTTACTTAAAAAAAAAAAAGCATTATAACTTCGAATACAATTTCATGCTATGACCATTAAAACAGCAAAAAATTCCCCCGAGCAGACCAGGCTTCCTGGCTCACTGGATTCCTGCCACCCCCCCATTTCCCCCAACCCCCGCTCTGTCCCCTCTTTATTGGGGCTGCTGTCAGGTGGCGACTCACACATGGCTGGCTCTTCAAAGCGCCACCCCGCTGCGAATTCCTGGTGGCCTAGTCACCGTCGCTCTCACTAGAACTGCCACTGTCAGATGATGACTCACTACTGTCGTCCTTTCTGGGGGAACTAAACCTCCCGTAGGGATGGGGTCTTCTGTGACCCCAGGGGCCTCTTCTCTGTGGTGTGCCGTTGTTCCGCGCATAATTATTTTGTCCGTGGGGTACGCCCAGATATTTCCTGCTGTGTGTTGTTAGACCCCTTTCACCACTGGGGCCATGATGGGAAGCTATTTCATTTTGAACTTCATCGTCAAGACCACGAGAAGGAACGAGAGGTCCCTGACTTTTGCCCTTGCTGGCATATCTTTGTTTTTCGCGAACGGTTCCTTGGTTCCTATTAGAACGTTCCTCGCCCTTTCTCGTGCTGCCTTTGCCATTTTTAGGGATTTCATTGTAATTGGTACTTTGGGCTGAATCGCTGCTGCCTTCCTTTCTTTTCTCTTTGGAGGGTGCATGAGGATAGTGAAACTCTACTTTGCCTTGGTGGGCATTTTGGCTGCCAGCATCCACTCTGTTCCCTTCTTTTCCGGGGAGCTCCTGGAAGTCGGTACCCCCCATGATGTTGTTCCTGCCTTGCACGAGGCTAACATCGACAGCATCTCGCTCTTTCGCTATTTCGTCCCTGGTTCCAACGGGGTAATCACCATTTCCTTCACTCTCTGGGATCTCATTATAACCTGGCCCTCTTGTGTCATGAGTGACAGTCTCAGCCTCCCCTGGGCCTGGAACCCCTTCCGGGGCAGGACCAAGAGCTCCTCCTTTGCCAGGAATGTCCTCAAAGGGTTGGCCGTCCCCACTGAAAGAAGAGATATCATTGTCCCCTCTCTCTTGAAGATCTGCATACCCGCTACCTTCGAAATCGCTGGGGATTTTTTTGACTTTGGAGAGATGTTTTAGGTAGTGAGTGTTCTCTTGGGTGTAAGGGCTGCTTTTGGTTTTTATTGGGCTTTTCTGGGCTTGGGGATCTCTCGGAGGAGTCTTTTTATCTTTTGAGCGGGCTTTAGCGTAGCTCACACCAGCTGGGATCTTGTTGAGAACATTCCTAGGTGTGTTCTTCTTGTTTTCTTCCCCCAAGAGTTTAATCGCACTCACTGGCCCCATTATATGCTGCAGATTTTTTCTGATGAGAGCTGGGCTGTATTCTTCCTGATCGTGTAGTTTGCTGATAGTCTCGTCTCCGTCCTCAGTCCCTTTGTTCCCAGGTGACTCTGGATAAATGGACATCTTTAGGTCATCATGCACATTCTCCTTGTTACCGATACTATAGTCTTCGCTCAGTGTCTGTCCATTTGCGAAAAGATTCGGAGATTCACTATGTTGGTTATTTTCACTGGCTTCGGAAAGGGACACATTTTTCTCTCTTTCCTGGACAACATTCTCTTTAGGTGATGGCTCTTGATGTCTTCTCTCGTCCAAATGGCGCAGAACGGTATTGTCTTTGTTTTTTTCTTCCTGCTAAAGCACAATTTTTAAGATCAAGTGATGATTTTTATGTCGAATTTTAAAAATCTAATAATTCTTAGGCAATATTAAAAAAAAAAACAAAACTCCAACCACCAGATAGCTAATAAAAAGGGTCTATGCACTCAATAGAGGTTTGTTGGCAGAACAATGAGGTCAGGGAGAGAGAGGAGGTGAGGTTGACTTTGCCATTGGCCACTCACTGCTTCTCTGTGGCATAGCTAGATATAGGGGTCTTTGAGAGTCTAGTCTGGAACTTTCCATACAGGCAGTGAGGTGGGTCTAAAAGGAGAAATATAGTTGGAGCATTTCCACCAGGGTCAAACTCGGATCATTCTCAAGCAAAGAGGAGTCTAACTTAGGAGGCAACAGGATAAGCGGCACACAGGTGGTTAAGAGCGACATTGACCCATGATGCCTGAGGACCCAAGTCTCCCTGTCCACTCTGGTGTGAGCCACGTGTGTCCACGCGGTGTATGATATGGAGTGGGTGGTATAAACCACACCTGGATGGTACCTTAGAGCAAGGATGGAGGGCAGTGAGGATCTGAGTAGTTTTATCTACAAGACACTGAAGAATTTATGTAACCAACTATTCAAATTATTAGGTCATCTTTTTCTTTTTTTTCTTTCGGCATATTATGGGGGTACAAATTTTAAGATTTCAAATAATGCCTTTGCCCCACTCACACACAAGTCTGAGCTTCAAGCGTGACCATCCCAAAAAACACTCTCCTAGACATCGGCCTAGGCAAAGAATTTATGAAGAAGACCCCAAAGGCAATCACAGCAGAGACAAAAATAATAAATAAACGGGACCTGATCAAACTAAAAAGCTTCTGCACAGCCAAAGAAACAGTCAGGAAAGCAAACAGACAACCTACAGAATGGGAGAAAATTTTCGCATCCTTACGCATCTGATATATAAGGGGCTGATAACTAGAATCTACTTAGAACTCACGAAAATCAGCAAGAAAAAAAAAAAAAAATCAAACGACCCTATCAAAAAGTGGGCGAAAGACATGAACAGAAACTTTTCTGCAGGGTGAGCTGGAATCTACTGTATCACTGCTTAGCCCTTTGAACTGGTGAGTGATGTGAAATCAACATGAAAGATATTTATTGAGGGAATGGGATATGTAAGACATGGGGCTGGGTGTTTGCATGTTCTAAGCAATCCCTGGTGAATTTTGGCTTGGCAAAGGCATAGTCCTACCGGGCTAGGGAGGCAGAGACCTCATATCCAACTGGGATTTGCACAGACAAAAAGAGAGCTGGAGATTTATAGAACCTGGGCTGCCAGGGTTAAAGAATGTGGTTTTATCTTGTAGCGTTTGAAGAGCTAGTGAGATCTCATAAGAGATGAACGAAATAAACGGCAGGTCGTTTAGGAGGAATAGTGGACCAGAATGTTGACCTGTAAAAATGAAGACAGGATGGGAAAGATAATGACTTTAATATTAGACATGTTGATGGTAAGGGAATATAGAAGCTGAGCTCAAAAAGTGATATCCAGTTGGAGATCAAGAGTTGGGTAACGGCCCGGCGTGCGGTGGCTCACGCCTGTGATCCTAGCACTCTGGGAGGCCGAGGCAGGAGGATTGCTCAAGGTCAGGAGTTCGAGACCAGCCTGAGCAAGAGTGTGACCTCCATCTCTACTAAAAATAGAAAGAAATTAATTGGCCAACTAAAAAATATATAGAAAAAATTAGCCGGGCATGGTGGCGCATGCCTGTAGTCCCAGCTACTCGGGAGGCTGAGGCAGGAGGATCGCTTGAGCCCAGGAGTTGGAGGTTGCTGTGAGCAAGGCTGATGCCACGACACTCACTCTAGCCTGGGCAACAGAGTGAGACTCTATCTCCAAAAAAAAAAAAAAAAAAGAGTTGGGTGTCACAGACTCTCAGTGGTCACCCAGTCCAAATCCTTCCCAGTTTGTATCACCTATGGTCAACTCTTCTTTCCTTGAACACTTTATGGGCTAATTGCTCATTAATTTTCAGCTCAGATCTTCTCGCCTGTGGAAAGTTGTAATTTTTCCAATTAGTCCATTTTAGTTATTAAGCCTTCTTCTATTTGAGCACCAATAGGAGGTTTTTTACGTTGTAATGTGCCAACAGGTAGCATTTTTAAGGTATGATTTGAAATGATTTATTTTTTTAAAGTTATGATACCATTATTTACCAAGTTTTTTTATATGGGTGAGTATATTCTGAAAATAAAGTAAGATTTTTCCACGAGAAAAAAATAGACATTGACTTTGTAGTGGTGTAGTATGTTTCTAAATAAAAGGTATTTTAAACATTTGACTTATTTGAAGTCACTGAGTTTGGGAAAGTTTTACTTTGCCATTTACAGTTTCCTTTGCAATCAAGTTCATTTACTCAGTGCTAATAGAAATAACTTTTTGAATTAAACAGGTGGGTTAGAGAATAAGTAGATTATAATAATCCCTTCCTAATTTTTTTCCATCTCTGCTCTGAAGTGGGAAGTTTTGTTTTATTTTTGGTGCTTCCACTGCTTTTACAAGAAAAGGATGTATACTAAATAGCCTTTCATTAGAAGACTAAATAGAGTTCTTTTATAAATGGAAACATACAACAACTTTTGAACTGCAGTGTGTGGTGGTTAACCATTTTTACATTGGAGAAAATATTTTTAAAATAGGAAAAGCTTTGTGTTTTGATTTGCTTATGTTCAATGATTTCTGCTTGCATCGTTGACTGCACAATGGGCTATGCACCAGTAAATGATCTGCTTTTTCTGCTTTTCTGTCTCAGTGTCTTGGCTGATATCATTTCTCATGGAGAACAGGGAGAATTGCCTCTCCCGCTCACATCTGTTTGCTCAGGGATGGGTGAGGTGGCTCACGCCTGTAATCCTAGCACTCTGGGAGGCCGAGGTGGGAGGATCACTCGAGGTCAGGAGTTCGAGAACAGCCTGAGCAAGAGCGAGACCCTGTCTTTACTATAAATATAGAAAGAAATTAATTGGCCAACTAATATATATAGAAAAGATTAGCCTGGCATGGTGGTGGTGCATGCCTGTAGTCCCAGCTACTCAGGAGGCTGAGGCAGGAGGATGGCTTGAGCCCGGGAGTTTGAGGTTGCTGTGAGCGAGGCTGACGCCACGACACTCTAGCCCGGGCAACAGACTGAGACTCTGTCTCAAAAAAAAAAAAAAAATTCTGGTCACTCAAATCCTACTCATTCTCCAAGGCCCAGCTCAGTTATTTCCATTATATAGCTTTCCCTGAACGCCAGGCCAGGACCTAATTTCTTTCTACTCCAAGCTCTTAAAGCAGAGTCTCTTTCTTTCTTTCTTTCTTTCTTCCTTCCTTCCCTCCTTCCTTCCTTCTTTTGTTTTTCTTTTTCTTTCTTTCTTTCTCTTCCTTCCTTCTTTTCTTTTCCTTTCTCTTTCTTTCTTTCTCTTCCTTCCTTCTTTTCTTTTCCTTTCTCTTTCTTTCTTCCTCTCCTCTCCTCTCCTCTCCTCTCCTCCCTCCCTCCTTCCTTCCTTCTCTTCCTTCTTTCTCTCTTTTACCACTCACATAGTACTTTCCACATTCTGTCTGGGTTTATAATGATTTTCGTAAGTGCCTTTTGTTTATTTTCTAAGATCCTGCAGAGAAAACAATTAAGTTTTACCAATCATTTTATCTCACACAGCATCTTACACAATAGAGAGAACTCAAACATATATTTGTCAAAGGATACGTTTTAACTTATTTACACAAGCAGTTAGATGTCGTCTTAGCGATATCATCTAAAGGACATTGAGCAGAAGAAAGATACATTCTGAAAGGAAACTGCTACTTCCACGGGAAATGAAGCCAGATTTGGAAAATAAGCAACCAGTTCTCTTGCTGATGGCATTTTAAGCTTTTTCCAGCCCTTTGGCCAATTACTCTGCAAGAAGGGCCTGAGTGAAAAGAATTATTGTCATCCCGGTGACAAAGGCCTCATTCTTTTCTCATCTGAGCATCCCGGCACAGATGGAGTCACCCATGGAATACATTTAAGAGACACTAAAATGTGTCACTTTTTAGGCCAAAAAGGTTTATTAGCTTTTCCCCGTGGTGAAATGCCCACTGTTAGACCATATGGTAGAGCAGGTTCAGAAAACGTCCTTATAAAAGATCAAACATTGTTCAGAAGCAATGACACGGCCACCCATGGGCATCTGGGGTCCACTAAGAACATACTAGCACTAGCAGATCCTGAGGCAGGGAAAGATTTGGGCTGCAGCATGGGGCGTGGAAGGTTCTGGAACACAGACTTCTGCAGCAGAGAGGCCACAGATGGAAGCCCCGGAGCAGGCAAAAGTAAACTTCACCTCCCCTACGGGGGGTTCCTGGGGTGAGTGCAGAGTTTGGTCCACGATAAGGACGGTCACCCAGACATTCAGCTTACCTTCATGATGTCAGTTTCATTTTTCTTGCCAGGCGATGTGTGAACATACTTAAAAGTATAATACCCATGTTTCTCATGGTGACCCTTGTATGTTATCTACAAAAACACAACATTAGATTAAGGTGGGTTTACCTCTGGCTAAGACGTTCTCTGGCTCTCTTTTGGATAGCACAAGACATTTTTTTAAAAATTTGGGCAAAGTCCCATTCTGCCTTTGACAAATGGTAGTACTTCCTACAACCAACCACAGGGGGGCGCGCGTCAGCCAGTCCCCGAAGATAGCAACTCTTTTCTTCCTACCTCTAAATCTGTCTTCCCTAAGAGTGTCAACTGCTTTTCCTCCCAGGGTACATCAATTTTATCACCGAATTTCAATGGCAATGGAGCATGTGGAAGTATTTTCAGGTGCAGGGGTTAGGGGATTAGGAGAAAGACAGGCTTTATGGTATTCGTGTCTGATGTCTAGTTGGCAAAACTCACAGCATCACGAACATTCAGGCTCCTAAGCGTGCAGTTTTGGCCTTTGCAATTTTCAGCTGAGCCAGAGAACGGGAAGACTGTTAGCTCTTAGAATTTTCTAGAACTGCCAGGAGAGACTGTGATAAGCAGACCTTAAGCTGCGATTTGGTGACATGCATACCCGGAGAGGATTTGTTTAACTTTCTGGATGCATATAGAAAACTGACTCCATGAAAACAGAATTTTCCATTAAGACCTGTTAGCCAATTTCTCCTTTTCTCTCTTTTTAATGACTTTGAGAGCAAAATGTTCGTCGTGTGCACGTGTGCGAAAATATTGTTTGCTGGTAAACAATAGAGTATACTAGAGTATACTAGAATCCTTACTCCCTCAACCCTTTGGACGTTGCCAGACAAACCACTGTTTTCATCTGAAGGAAGAAACTACATGGAAGAGAAACTAATCTCTATTCAGGATGTTTTCCTTTCTTCTATCACACGTCATGGGAATTATAATACCCAATTAATCAGAAAGTACCAAAATTATGTTGCATAATTCTGCACTTCCATTCTAAGTACCCGAGACTATTTTGACAGCTAAAATGTTCTCTTATTGACTTTTTAAATTTTTTTACAGAACCAAAATAGAGTTATTTGAGAAGACGAATTCTGTTTACCCTCTGTTCTTCCACACATCCTTGCTTAGTTTTCTCAGTCTGTGGTTGAGATGTCTGCAAGGAAACAAGGAACAAAACTTCACCAAAGAGAACACTCATTCTTTCATGAATTCCTCCAAACAACAAATGTTCCATTTATTTTTTTTTTTTCTCTCACGGGGTTGTATTATTCAATGTGGAAAATTATTCTTACCGAAAGGAGATGGACACACTCCTCACTTGAATTTTTTTTTTTTTTCAATATTACAAAAGACTGTAAGGAAGGGAGGGTGGGAGAGACAACGCCATTCCCAGTCCGGCCATTCCCAGTCCAGCCAGAGCCAGATTTAAGCTCAGAGAACCATCAAGTGGGTGTGGTGGGGGGAAGGGAGGGCTGGCACTCTGGGCGAAAGAGCTTGGTTGTCATTGGTACCCACTGAAAAAGAAGTTTTCACTGGGACACTAGAAACTGTTAAATATAAGCGGATTAAAATCAGAGTTCAATGGTGTGGACTCTATGTGTGCATTGATTTTATATATATATATATATATATTTGAGACAGAGTCTCACTCTTTGCCAGAGGTAGAGTGCCGTGGCGTCAGCCTCGCTCACAGCAACCTCAAACTCCTGGGCTCCAGCGATCCTCCTGCCTCAGCCTCCCGAGTAGCTGGGACTATAGGCATGCACCACCATGCCCGGCTCATTTTTTTTTTTTCTATATATTTTTAGTTGGCCAATTAATGTCTTTCTATTTTTAGTAGAGACGGGGGTCTTGCTCTTCCTCAGGCTGGTTTTGAACTCTTGACCTTGAGCGATCCTCCCGCCTCGGCCTCCCAGAGTGTTAGGATGACAGGCGTGAGCCACCACGCCTGGCCTTGTGTGCGTTGGTTATATAAGTTCAGTAATTGTTATATTGAATTAAAATATGAGCGTGTTGGTGGCCCAGCAAGACTAAAACCATAGCCATTGACGTAAGGGACATGGACAGCCCTTGGGGATCAAACCTTCCTGCTGCCAAGTCACCTGGCTGGATATGTCACTAAGGCAACGGAAAACGGTGGTGGGCAGCAGATTGGGACTAATTCTTTTTCTTGGTTGGACATGAAAGTGTCAACATTTCTTGAGGGTGCCTGGGGGAGAGGGGTGACTATGGAAGAGGAGAAAGGCCAGGAACTAAGAAAGAACAGAAATGGCGAGGGGAGCCAGAGTGTGGGACTGGTTTGTGTTTGTATGCGCTACAGTGGCAGCAGGTACCATGGTGGATCACTCCTACAAGAGAGAGAAACCCTTAAGGAAGAGATTAAGTGAAGAGATAAACAATCTGAGGGCCACCTAGACCATCTGTCTCATTTACCTGGAGAGCGTGCTTCCTGAATATGCCTTAAAGTTCTGTATTTTGTTTTATACAGAGAGGCGGTCTTGGCAGTAACACGTTGCTGATTTTCCTCCTTGCTCCCAGACCCAATATTTCTCCAGCTCAGTCTGAGCTGATTCCTACTAATTCCATTTCCCGAGCTCCTTTGCCCTCTGATTTCAGTCTGGGTTTGGCCGATGGAGGCCTGAGACTGGAGGACGGATGGAGAGAGGAGCCCAGGGATGTCCTTCCCTGTTTTCTCTCTGTGGGGCTGAGCTCTAGAACTGGGGCTGTCGCCTTTGAGGTCCTGGTTCTAGAAAGAGCCTGAGATCCTCCTCTTCTGTCCTTCCAGCCTTTTGGGGTTGTAGTTGCTCCAATATTTTGGTGGCCTCATCACACCTGATTTGCCCTTTCTATTCTTCCTAGACTCTATCTATGGCTAGTTCCCCAAATAAAATCCCTCTACAAAACTCTCTATCGTGGATCTTGTTTTCCAGGCTGGACTCCAAC
This sequence comes from Mirza zaza, assembly GCA_008750895.1. Taxonomy (NCBI): domain Eukaryota; kingdom Metazoa; phylum Chordata; class Mammalia; order Primates; family Cheirogaleidae; genus Mirza; species Mirza zaza. Next base: position 77,122 of record VSMD01025995.1, on the reverse strand, counting down.
TGATAAAATCATCTTCCAAATATAAACTCAAAAGCTTAGAAAGTTCCCTCTTAGCTGGACTCCAAGGCGTATCTGACTAAAGTGTTCTGTTCCATTCTAGAAACAAACAATAGTTTGTCAAAACACCTTATATTTATAATATATAGCATTTTACCATTTGTAAACTGCTTTTTTTTTTTTTTTTCAGACAGAATCTCACTCTCTTGCCTGGACTAGAGTGCCGTGGCATCAGCCTCACTCACAACAACCTCAAACTCCTGGGCTCAAGCGATCCTCCTGCCTCAGCCTCCCGAGTCGCTGGGACTACAGGCATGCACCACCATGCCTGGCTAATATTTTCTATATATTTTTAGTTGGCCAATTAATTTCTTTGTATTTTTAGTAGAGATGGGGTCTCGCTCTTGCTCAGGCTGGTCTCGAACTCCTGACCTTGAGCGATCCTCCCGCCTCGGCCTCCCAGAGTGCCAGGATTACAGGCGTGAGCCACCTCGCCTGGCCTGTAAACTGCTTTTTTACACATAATCTCATTTGAGTCCCCAAATAACCCCTATGAAATAGACAGTAGGAGAATCAAAATTGTGCACACTTACACAGCTGGGAGAGGTAGTAGAAGTAAAGAAGATATTTTAATCTAATCCTCTGTCTTAAAGTCCCAGGGTTAAAATAATAAAAAATTTTAAATGATTAAATCTGAAAAAAATATTTAGTAGTAAAAGGAAATGTTCCTGAAGTTTATATAAAGTATCTTCAAGGCCTATTTTATAATTTTATTCTTTATTGCATTTCTTCCTTCTGCTGGTGTTTTTTTTTTTTTTGAGACAGAGTCTTACTCTATTGCCCGGGCTAGAGTGCCGTGGCATCAGCCTAGCTCACAGCAACCTCAAACTCCTGGGCTCAAGTGATCCTCCTGCCTCAGCCTCCTGACTAGCTGGAGGCTACAGGCATGCGCCACCATGCCCGGCTAATTTTTTCTATATATATTAGTTGGCCAATTAATTTCTTTCTATTTATAGTAGAGACGGGGGGTCTCACTCTTGCTCAGGCTGGTTTCGAACTCCTGACCTTGAGCAATCCGCCTGCCTCAGCCTCCCATCTGCTGGTTCTTATACAATCTTGTGACTATTAATCTAGACCTTTGCATCACCCTTCAAAATATCATAGCAGTGAAAAATAGTTTTGGAAAATGAGACTATAGGAGGAAGAAAACATAAAAATAAGATGGACAGATTTTAAACAAAAGAAAGAAATGACAGCGTGGGGTATTTGGCGTCTTCTTACAGAACACATTTATGTATTAAAAACACCCTTGACAGTCTAAAGTATGTGAGTATAGTTCATGATTTATTGTGACTTATAATGAAGTCTTTCTAGTCTAACTGCATATTGGTGAATATTCATTGAATTGCATGACCCGATAAACATCTTTTAATTTTCTTCCCTTCTTAAATTGTTTGGAATTTGGCTTACAATTCCAAGATGTATTCAAGTGACTCAGTCTATACTAATTTCTTAAACCACCAACCTGTTGTGGAATAATGTAGGTAATTGCTAAAATGGGATCTCCATTTCTGGGAGAAAAAAAAAAACATCACATTTACCCATTTGCTGTTCCAAATGCTGTCTCCCTGTCCTTGCTGAGCCCCTTTCTTTGGAAATCTGCACCCCTCCTCTCTCCACCCATACCACTTGGTGGTGGTCCCACGCTTGGATGTGGCCCTGTCGTGGAGGTGGCATTGCCTGCCCCTTTTGACCAGTGGTCATTGGGTCGGTGCTGACATGGCACATGTACTGCAAAAACGGTCAAAGAGCACCACCCCTGCTGTTCCTTGGAGTATGGTGATCAGAATAAAATCCTTAGCTGGTTGGCCGGAGCTGGGTTGGCAAGACCCAGGCCACCACCTTGGCATCTCAGTGCAGTCTGAGTGTCGAGGTCCCGTGCATCGAGCACGACAGATGTCATTTGGAAGCAGTGGCGTCCCCACAGGACTGCGGGCTAAGAAAGGGGACACACTCAATTGACATCTGCCGTCCTCATAAACAACCTGGGTCATCCTTGCCAGTCTCGGTTAACCAACTGGTCACCCGGTCACTCGGGACCTGGATTTCCGTACAATTGGCGATGGAAGGAACCTTCGTTTCCATGGTTCTCTGACTGAAAAGGTCGCTCTGAGTAGTTAGACATTCTCTGATCAGCACTGCATCTGCTCTGCAGAAAATATCTACCACACTCAGCATTTTCACAAGATAATTTTGTCCCATCCTGAATACTCATCTGGGTTAGTCACAGGGAAGAAAGGACACGAAAGGAAATGGGAGCTTGGTTTGGGTGAGGCTTAGGGTACTACATCCCATAATAAGCCTTGCTGATGAAGAAGAAATCATTAGCAGGATCTCACAGTGTTAGAGTGAGTGTTGCAAGAAATACAGAAAAGCTCTCACCTTTTTGCATCATCATCAATTTACAAAATCTAGTTAGTTCGCTTTATTTTATTTATTTTATTTTATTATTTTTTTTTTTGAGACAGAGTCTCACTCTGTTGCCCGGGCTAGAGTACTGTAGCAGCAGCCTAGCTCACAGCAACCTCAAACTCCTGGGCTCAAGTGATCCTCTTGCCTCAGCCTCCCAAGTAGCTGGGACTACAGGCATGCACCACCATGCCTGGCTGATTTTTTCTGTATATATTTTTAGTTGGCCAATTAATTTCTTTCTATTTTTAGTAGAGACGGGAGTCTCGCTCTTGATCAGGCTGGTCTCGAACTCCTGACCTTGAGCGATCAGAGTGCTAGGATTACAGGCGTGAGCTACCGCACGCCAGGCTTAGTTAGTTACCTTTAAAACATGCATGTCAAATTCTTTAAGTTTTTAGTAAAATATTAAAACGTTCTTTAGACGTGTTATAATTTGTCTTTGAGTAGCAGTCATTAGTGGCACCTGATTTGAAACTCGGTGGCCAGATATTGGTGTTGTCAAACATATTGGTTTTGGTGGCTCTGTAAATGCAACATGGTATCTTGTAACTCAGCACATGTTTATTGAGAACCTCCTTGGTGACAGGCATTTGTGTTAAGTACTGGAAGCTTTCTGTCTGCTCGGTACTTTATTGTCATGAGTTAGGTACATGCCGCTAATTTACATTGCTTAAAAGAAAAACAGGTAAAGACAGCAAGAGATTCTATGACACACACAATTCATTGAGAAGTGAATTTGCAAATGCTTACTGGTGCTGCCCAGGCGAAGCTGAAAAAGAGCAGTCCCACACAGACAACTTGCATCTTTGAGAATTTCTGTGAAAAGACAGTCATATTTTACCCTAGAGCACTGCTAATTATGAACTGCAGTCATAATAAGAAACAAAACAAAACACAGGGTTATATATATATATGAGCATCCTTCCCCGGGGGAGTTTATTTCCTTTTGCGCTCGCTCTCTCTCTCTCTCTCTCTCTCTCTCTCTATATATATATATATATATATATATATATTTATATATATATAAACTATGTGTAATTTATTTACATCCAAGTGTGCATATATTTTTATTTTATTTTATTTTATTTTAGCACACATCACACCTGGGAAGAAGTGTGCATATTTTAATCTAAGAGCTTTCATGTCTAGTTATTCCCATGTTAGAATGAAAATTATTCAACATCATTAAAACCATAAAGGCAGTGGATCGAAATGGGTTTTATAGACACATTGATGTGCTCTGTTTTAAGCCCTAATTTTCTCCTCCTTTAGAAAGGGATCGTTTAAGTTAATTGTTGGTATAATTCAAAATGACATCCAGTTAATGTAGCAGAGCCTAACAGACTCTCAGTCTGTCCAGGAAGCAGATTCCACTGTGGGGAATGGAATCCTATCTGCCTCCAGACTGCTGTCCCCAAAATATATCCTCATACTCACTAGCAATGTGTCTGAATTAGTAGCCAGTCACAAGCTAGAGGGTAAAACAATGTATGCAATCCTTATATTAATAGTAACATTTACTGAATGCCAAAATGAGCCAAGCACTGTTTAAAGAATTTTACATGTGCTCAATTAATTTAGCTTCTCAACACCCCTATGAGTTAGGTGTCTGTTTTGCACATTAGGAAATAGACACAGAAAGGTCGAATAACTTGCTCCAAAATTCCCAGCTATCAAGGGGCAGAACTAGAATTAGTATCCAGGCAAAGTAGCTACAGAGCCAGTGATCTTAATCAAGACTTTGTGCCCCCTTAAATAGCTTTCTATTCCTTTATATTACAGAATAATCTACATGTAGTGGCTTAAAAGCAAATCATATTTTATATTGGGTTCCACAAAATGGCATTTAAAACACCAACATTTATTTATGAATAAAGGCTCATGTTTATGCTTCGGTAAATATGCTAACAGATAAGTAACCATCTGTGTACTTCTAAAAAAAAAAGAAAGAAAGAAAAAAGAGAAAATCAATTAATAAATTTTAAAAAAGCAAAAAAAAATATATACTAACAGGGTCTAGTGAGCTCACTTAAGTCAAGTAGCCATTAGATTAAAAAAAAAAGAGTCAACATAGCTTTGGACTACCAGTCTGTTGGTTCTGATGAACATTAAATATTTTACTAACTTCCCCAGAGACAGATAAGCAACCAATATAAAAATAACATCATACCGCTCTTTGAAATTACTTGAAGGAAAAACACTTACTGGGAAAAATTACCTAATATTCTTGCAATCTTTAAACATTTCAAGGTAAAATCTTTTATTTGGAGAAATATATATAACTGTTAAATATATTCTAAAATCCTAGGCTATTCTCTTCTAAAGCAATACAATTTTAAGGATCTTAATTCTAATTATAATTTAGCCTTCTAGCATTTTCTACATAAGGACAATATAAGTCACTTATGAAATGACTCAATGCTGACCAGTAGAAATATCAGCACAGATGAGGTTTGCCACTATGAATATGATCAGATTCTCTTGATTCCTGTTTGTGAATGACGAACTAGACTAATATTAGAGTCTTGATATTAGAGTTACTGTCTTGATAATACTGGTAGTCAAAGAGAAGTTCGCTACCAAACCATCAATATTAGTTAATGATTTCTAGAGCTTGGTAACACTTCCTATTTTATAAAACAAAGCACTAAATATTACACAGTTGTGCTCAGTCAAGAATAATTTCAATTTGCCTCTATTGCATTTATTTTCAAAAGCTATAACTTACCTGAGTAGTGAGCATCATGACAATGTAAGCAATTGTGATATAAAGCCATTTGCTATCAAGAATATCAAGAGGATCGAATTACCTGGTATCTTGCACCTTCTGAATACCTGGCTTCTTCTGCAGGATTAGCAATCTCTGGGCATTTTTCCTGAAATTTAAAGTTGGTCAGCGTGTCCAGTGGCCAATCAACACTGGCTCACTGAGTCCTAGCAAACAATTTGTCACAAGTAACCACAGATAACCACAGGGGGCAAAGTAATTTTAATCTAAAAATGTTTTTGTGGTGGAAAGCTGCTATCAAATGTTCCAGAAAGTGGGATAAACAGAGAATATAAATACCTCAGTTTGGACATCATGTTGTCAGGTAATTAGAATTGATCTCGGAACTGTTAATTAGGACTGACTGGATACCTAGCAAGTTGGTAAGTGGAAAATAGTTTTGCTGGCTTTTTGTGGAGGACATTGATAATCTCAATTTTGCCTGAATGCAGTTCAGCGCTTATTGAGCAGAAATGTTTTTAGTGCCTACTATGCGACAGGCATTGGAGAAATAGCAGTGAGAAAAGTGGACAGAAAAAAAAAAAATCCCTATCTTCATGGAGTCTGGAACCCAATAGGGGAGACTAGAGAGTGACACAGGCTGAGATTGAGGGAAAACAGTACTGTAGTGACAGGGAATAGCACCCATGGAGGTAGGGACACTGGGTTGAAATTTTAGGTAGAGGGACGGTCTCATTGAGAAATCGACTTTCCAGTCTATGGCCAAACCAGCCTTGAATGCACTCGATCTCGTCTGGAAGCTAAGCAAGGTAGGGCCTGGTTAGTACTTGGCTGGGAGAAATCGACTTTTGAGAAAAGACCTTGCAATACTTTGAATGCATGCGTCCTTCCAAAATTCCCATGTTGGAAATTAAACCCCAAAGTGATGGTATTAAGAGGTGGGGCCTTTGGGAAGTGATCAAGCCACCAGGGCAGACCACTCATCCATGGGATTAGTGACCTTATAAAAGGGCTAGAGCAGGGGTCCTCAAACTTCTTAAACAGGGGGCCAGATCACTGTCCCTCAGACCGTTGGAGGGCTGGACTATAGTTAAAAAAAATCTATGAACACATTCCTATGCACATTGCACATATCTTATTTTGAAGTAAAAAAACAAACGGGCAAACACACCCGCATGTGGCCCCGTGGGCCGTAGTTTGAGGACGCCTGGACTAGAAGGACCTTTTTGCCCTCTGCCTTTCAGCCATGTGATGACACAGCATTCGTCTCCCTGGAGGACATGGTGACAAGACGCCACCTTGGAAGCAGAGACAGCCAGCTCTCACCAGACGCCACAGTTGAACTTGCTGGCGCGTTGATCTGGGACTTCCCAGTCTCCAGAACCGTGAGAAATACATTTCTGCTCTTTACAGATTATCCAGTCTGCTGTATGCTGTTCTCCAGCGTGAACAGACTGAGACAGGCCCGCAGCCACCTGACTACCTGTGGCAGGAGCGTTCCAGGCAGAAGGAACAGGAAGAGCAGAGCCCCAAAAACAAGAGCCTGCTGGATGCTTCTAGAAACAGAGAAGAGGCTGAGTTGGCTGGAGTGCTGAGCAAGTAGCACAGCAGCAAGTGAGGTGAGAATGGCATTAGAGGGTGGATTATGTAGGGTCTAAAGGCCATCGCAGGGGTTCTGATATTACCCTGAGGACGCTTGGAGGGGCTTGGGCCAGGCTAGTGGCAGAAGGAGTGACAAGAGGTGGTCATATTCTGAGTGCATCTGGAAAGAAAAGCCAGTGGGGTTTGCTGATGTGCCGGATGTTAGTTGTGACCAAAAAAAAAAAAAAATCAAGACTCAGGATGGTACCAAGTTTTTTGTCCTGAGCAGCTGGAAGAATAAAGTTGCTTTCTATTGATCCCGGGGAAAATGCAGAAGATAGTTTTAAGGGAAATATTGTTAAGTTGGACATGAATTTGATAAAATGGCCAATTTAGGCCACTGAATTAGTAGCGTACACCCTGGAATAAGCCTTTCTAGGGTGATTACCTGGTCTCTTGTTTTGGCCAAAATGGAGGCCAAAATCATTATTGTCATGGTTTGAAAGGTTCCATCCATCTAAAAATATTATCATACCGTTATAGTTCTATACAGTAGAACTATCTGTAAAAGCATCAATAAAAGATTACGTAAGATTTCTTTAACCTATACTGTGTGATAAGAATTACCTATAGTTCTACACAATTTTAACAGACTATAAATGATATATAATGAGATTTGAGTATAAATTCCCAATTTTCCCCAACTTCCCAAATAGACAAAAACCAAAATAAACCAAAGAAACAGCCTTTGGACAGTTTTGGCTGAGAAAATGGTGCCTTTTGTAGTTCAGGCCAAATGCTACTTTTTGCCTTATCTAAATTCTGTTTATCTTCTGCTGAACAATTGGAGATGGGTTTGAAAACTCTTGCAGGGTGAGGATTTGAGTTTTGGGACCGGGCCAGCGTTGATCGACAGCATTCAACCATGATGTTAGAATATTTGAATGTTGTCGTTCACAATGGAGACATTTCACTCTGGTAGCTTCAAAGTCAAACAGACCTGAGTTCAAATCCTGACTCTATTGCTTGTTTGCTGTGGTAAGTTGTTTCAACAACTACATTGAATGTCTCCGTGCCTCAGTTTCTCCGACTAAGAATGGGAAGCACATTAATAATCTAAACTTTTATTTAGGAACGACTACGATCCAAGTGCTATTCTAAGTGTGGTGTATTGACTCATTTATTCCTCACGACAAATCTACAATGTAGGTACTATTCTTACCATCCTGATTTTAGCGATAAGACATATAGTATTTAGGTGACTTGCTTAGGGTCACATACCTAGCAAGTAGAAAACCAAGAATTTGCAATTACACAATCTGACTCCAAAGTGATTTTTTAAAACCACTGCACTATGTCTCATAAGGTCAGCATAAACATTAAATTGACAAATTCTACAAGGCACTTGGCCTAGTGCCTAATTTTATAATTAAGTCATCGGTAGACCCATCTCACCCATTCTTCCCATCGTTAATAATGATCTGGTATTCAGATGAAGGATACATCCTTCTGTATCTGTTTTCTGTTCTCTGTTGATTTTCCTACCATGTCTTCTTCTATGATTTATTTAATGTAGCAGCCAAAGCAATGGAACCTGGAAAGAAATACTAGAGTTAAAGTTTAAGAGAACGTCATGGTCTATTTCTCTGGATATTGTAAGTATTCACAACCAAAATTTCAGCAAAGTGTGAAGAATTTGGGTGACATGGCAAGAGGCCAACAAGGAAATGAAAGTCAAGGAAAGAAAGGCAACAAACAAGAGTGTTCTGCCAACTATGAGATTGTAGAAAAATATAAAGTTTTCTAAACAGTAGACAGAAGTGAAAACCACAAAAAAAAAATGCTCATTTTCAACTTTGGATATTCAATGAAAACAATGGAAGAGTCAGAAACTTCTATAACAATTTGTAAGTTATGCAGTGTTTTAAACTATTACGCTGTTCTGTAACATTAACTTTATAGTTTGAATTATCCAGATAAAAGAGTAGGCACCTGTTTGTGAGTTGTCTATGATATAGCCTTAGACAATGTTCACTGGTTTTTGTTCATTGCCATAATTTTATGAATAGTGCCAGAAATTTCTTTTTTTTTTTTTTTTTGAGACAGAGTCTTGCTTTGTTGCCCAGACTAGAGTGAGTGCCCTGGCGTCAGCCTCGCTCACAGCAACCTCAAACTCCTGGGCTCAAGCAATCCTCCTGCCTCAGCCTCCCGAGTAGCTGGGACTACAGGCATGCACCACCATGCCTGGCTAATTTTTCTATATATATTCGTTGGCCAATTAATTTCTTTCTCTTTATAGTAGAGATGGGGTCTCGCTCTTGCTCAGGCTGGTTTCGAACTCCTGACCTTGAATGATCCTCCTGCTTCTTCAGCCTCCCAGAGTACTAGGATTACAGGTGTGAGCCACCACACCCGGCCCAGATATTTCTCAAATGTGCTTTTCCTTTGTTTTTCTTTCTTTCAAAAGAATTTTAGTGTGCATGAAAAAAATTTCTCTCTCCTTTAAGTGATAGGAACATATCTAACTCTGATCTAGAAAAATGTGTGTTCTAGAGAAAATTCATAGAATTTTAAGAGGCAAAACACTGACTGAAAAAAAAAAAAAGCTAACTCTAGTTCTACCAAGGAGTGAACTGGCAGTGGCTAAATATACATGCTCCCAAAGCTAAAATGAATTCAAAGCTACCTAAAAAAAATTCAACTTGAGTTTTAAATTTAGAACCTACAATTGACAAAAGCAAAAAAAAAAAAAAACACAAAAAAGTGAGAGCCTATTCTAGCTGGAAGGTTGCAGAGAAGAAATTCTGGGGGAAAAATTTAGAAGAGTGATCATTGCAAAAGTTACAATATAAAGTAGAGATTTTACTTCTACCTTCTTGAGGAAACTTGCCCCTCTGTGTTGAGCTTGAACTTCAAAAACTCAACATAAGTTTGCCAAATGTTTTTGTGTAATAAAGACTTTGGCCATAGCATTTCTTAAGAAACAATAACCAAAGTTAAAACCAGGGTTCTATAAAAAGAAAGACTATGTATCCCTGCACCATCGCTATTTAACTGGAAAACAAAACAAAATAAAACAAAACTAGGAAGCAATAGAGAAAGGCAGGAAATGGACAGTTGAACTTTCTTCTGGTTCCTGGTTCAAAGTTCATGAGAATAGACACCTCCACCCATGCTGGGCTGGGCTGACACGTAGACTTTTCTCCTCCAAGAGATTACGGATGAAAGTTGTCCATGAAGCATGTTTCATCTTGTGGTAGCTTTTTCATTTCCTACCCCTTACTTGAGGGGTTGAGTGCAGGAATCATCCTTCAAAAAGAGCCATATAAAATATTGGCCAAGCTCTACTGAAACTCTACTTTCAGTTTCAGCTATTGCTCCCTCATCCAGGCATGAAGTTTTTCGTTTTATATTTTCTCTTCTATTGCTTTGATACACGTTTTAAAACTTAGTATGGTAGGGAATCTTTTTTCCCTCTGCAATCTTGGTCTTTAGCTTATTACACTATCCAGATAACACATTTCTCTGCTGTTGTTTTAGACAGTTAGAGGTGAACTTATACCATGCATTTTTTCCATATGTTCTAACTAACTGAAATTACTCTCTATTTTCTCCTTTACATACGCAACATACAAATAGTATTTCTCCTCCAGAATCAGAGGGGAAAAATCTCGAAAAGTGTTGTGATTAGAACAAAAAGGCCCTTGTTGTGTGATTATCTCCTCTTTATCATACAAATGCTTAGATTGGTCAAGGCTTCAGGAATTTTACAGAAGTATTTATTTCCCATTGATCTCCAAAATAGAACATGCTGGCAATCTTGCCCTGTTTTCAGCAGAAGAAAATGTTTTGGTTTTAAATATATTCATTCATGAGGATATTCATTCCTCACCATGAGGTATTTGCCCCAAGCTGGAAAAAGGTCACTTTTTCTCCTTTACAACCAACTTTCCCATTTTCCCAGAATTATTTTGTATTTTTAGTTCTTATTATTTTTTTTTTCTCTCAACGTTTGGGAATTTCAACAGAAGTCCGTAAACAATTTCAGCCAGATACAGAAATGACATGGAGCTCGCTGTGTTCATTTCTCTGGGCTATTTGTTTACCCATTCAGCTATTACCAGCAAGGAAAGACATGTCAATATAATTTGCTTTTATTTTTACATTAGAAAGATGTCTTATTACGCCTTAAAATATAACTCAGAGGATGTAGTTAAAATATAATTATAATGATACTAGACCTTTCCTTTGGGGCTTGGTGACATTGCTGGAAGTGACTGCAAAACTTTGTTGTGTCGTCTCAAGAGGAAAGTATCTCTCATTCTCAAAATAGTCTTTTACACAGGTTGCCGTTTTGTTTTTCAGGATCGACAATCTCTTCCTTAGGAGACACGAGCATTTACCAGCTAGTTATTCATCGTATTGGACATGTATTAATATATATATATATATATATATATTTTTTTTACCAAATTAGGTCACATTTAGTCTTGTCAGTTTTTAATTCTTAACTTCGTGTTTATTGGTATTGCATTATCATTTTATTTTAGCTCTTCTTGCATGACTTTCTTCATTCCCACAAACCCAGATTTTCTCTGTGCTCATTAGTTCCTGTTCCAATATCTATTGCCATGGAACCCACCATTTCAAAACATAGTAGTGTAAGGCTGGTGGCAGGCCCCCCGCCCCTCCCTAGATCAAAAAGAAAAGGCTCACGAGACCAGACCTGCCAAAGACAACTGCCAGGCCCCGCTGAAAACAACAACACCTGGATGTCCACCTAGTTAAGAAAGTTTTCGGTTCCTGGATTCCGCAAATACCGCCAGCCCCTCTTATTTCTCAATAACTGCCAAAGGTCACAGTGGAAAATCCCCAGCTCTTCCCGACAAAAGTCCCCGGTCCACCTCAAACAGTATAAACGCCCTAACCCCCTCCAAACGGACATAACTTCTTGGGCCCCCTCTCTTGGGACCCTCGAACCTCACCCGGGAGCGCTCAAGAAAGCCACATTGTTTGGCCCCACTCTCTCTCTCTGTCTCTGTCTATTTCTTTCACTGCTGGAAAACTTTACAAGTAGTTTGAAATACTAATTCATTATTTCCTCTCAAGGTTCTCTGTGTTGACTTGGCTAAGTTTCATGGTTCTCACTAGGGATCTGTCACATGACACCCATCAGAAGCGGGTGGGTGCAGGAATCATTCAAAAACTGGACTGGGTCACACATTCAGTGGTGGGAGGTCACATGGGAGCTTTTCCACGTGACCCCTCTCCAGCAGAATAGGCTGGGCTTCCCAAATGGAAACTCAAGACTTGAAATAATTGATGGGCTAAAAACAAATCACTCAAAACTAGCTGAGCTATACAGCAAGCATGATAAGTCAGGTGACTGGGCTTCCTACTAGCTTAACAGCCTGACATAGAACATCAACCAAAACGACTCTGTGACTAAGGACTGAGTAATGAGTGAAAATTCTACTGTCAAGAAGGAAATCCATTTCAACACAGAGAGGATAGGCTCTGTGGGGGGTGAGGCTCTGGGAAGGAAAATGGGGTGAGTTTTTCTTTAAAACCAAAACTCACAGTCTCTGTCTCATTCTAGAAAAAGACAGTTCTGGGTGTTGTTAATGGCAGGCAGTAGCTGATCTATTTGGTTTCTCTGTCTGGGCCTCCTCCTACAGGATTATGGTGTCTAGGTACCCCACCTTTCTCTTTGTATGGGACACCCTTGCAGAATTATGGGGACTTGGGGTCCTTTTTCTGTAGAAGCCAGATGGTACTGCCATCAGCAGGCCAGGTGGCCGCATTAGGGTTAATAACAAGTGTCATTCAGGATTTTAATTTCATTTCCACAAAACGACACTGACAAAAACAGTGCATGAAAATTTTATCCATGTCCTCGTCTTAATCTTATTTCAAAAATCTCTTAAAAGGCATTCAAAAGATGTAAATTCAAAGTATATTGACCTCGGGTTTTATTTTGCAAGGGAAGTCAATTGATTTGCTCTCCATTACACCATCATTCAAACCGCTCTAGCTTCAGAGATTATGTGCTTTGCACAATGCCAGGCTGCCCGTGTAGCAAGACATACACAAAATATGAGAAGATCCCGAGCCAGGCATGGTAGCTCACACCTGTCATCCTAGCACTCTGGGAGGCCAAGGTGGGAGGACCGCTTGAGCTCAGGAGTTCGAGACCAGCCTGAACAAGAGTGAGAACCCATCTCTACTAAAAATAGAAAAAAAATGAACCAGGCATGGTGGAGTTCGCCTGTAGTCCCAGCTACTCGGGAGGCCGAGGCAGGAGGATCCCTTGAGCCCAGGAGTTTGAGGTTGCTGTGAGCGAGGCAGATGCCATAGAACTCTATCCTGGGCAACAGAGTGAGACTCTCTCAAAAAAAGAAAAAAATGGAAGATCCTGGATTTGAAAATATTCTTTAGGGTTCAAGTCATAAAACACGGCTCATTCTAAGGGAATTGTGATATAGGACAAAGCTCAGCAATGTTCCCATCCTTAGCAATTTCCTTCCCAACCATTCTTGATGAATCTACACAAATGAATGTCGCATAACGGCAAAGATTCCACGTCCTAAAGCCAGTCTGCCTTTGTTTCAGCCCCAGCTCTAGTGTTTTGATATCTGTGCACCCCAATCCCTCCATTAATAAAGTTGAGGATGTTAATCATACCTACCTGATAGAGTTTTGCAAGGATTACAGGAGTCAATAATAAAGGACACTATTGGGATAATTGGGAACATTTGAATAAGGCCTGTATATTTGTTTTCTTTTTATTTATTTAAATGGGATTGTATATTTGAAAATATTGTTGTATCTATTTAGATTTTTTTGAGAATGGTAACAGTATTATGGCTATGTAGGGGAATTTTTTTGTTCTTGTGCTAAAGGGTGAAGCATCATGATGTCATGGTGTCAGCAACCTCCTCTTCCGTGCTTTGGCAAAAAAAGTATATATTAGTATTCATGAGGAGAGGGACACAGAAATAGAAAGATGACCTAAAAATGACAGACCAGTAACCACTGGTGAATCTAGGTGAAAGGAATGATAAGGGTGGACTAATGTACTAATCTTCCAGCTTTTCTACAGCCTTGATGTTTTTCAAAACGAAAAGTTGGGGACAATGAGTGTCATGGTGCATGTAACGCCTTTCACCTGGTAGCTATCAGACTAAACGCATGCTGAGGACAGGGCTCTTCATTGCTCAGTGTCTAAACGTGATCCGATTCTGGAGTGGATGTTCTGTGCATCTTGTCAATGAATAAAGAAAAACATGAATGGATTTTTACTCCTCTTGCTCCTTCCCACTGTCTACTTTCCTTTATTATTCCCATTTAAAATGACTTTCAGAGGCCGAGGCGGGAGGATCGCTGAAGGTCAGGAGTTCACAACCAGCCTGAGCAAGAGCGAGATCCCGTCTCTACTATAAATAGAAAGAAATTAATTGGCCAACTAAAAATATATAGAAAAAATTAGCCGGGCATGGTAGTGCATGCCTGTAGTCCCAGCTACTCGGGAGGCTGAGGCAGGAGGATCGCTTGAGCCCAGGAGTTGGAGGTTGCTGTGAGCTAGGCTGACGCCACAGCACTCTAGCATGGGCAACAGAGTAAGACTCTGTCTCAAAAATAAAAATAAAAATAAATAAATAAATAAAATGACTTTCAGGTTTACATTAAAGGTGTAAATTGTTGTTAAGAGTTTGTATATCTGCTTGAAGCTCTGACTTGGGTGGAGCAAAGGCAATTCATGTAACCTAAACATTTGTACCCCCATAATATTCTGAAATAAAAAAACAAATAAGAATAAAAAGGGCAAAAAAAAAAAAAAACTTTGGGTATAAACCCTCCTTTGTGTGTGTGTATATTTGTGTGTAGAAGAGGTTTTCTACCCCATTCTGCCTCCTGCCCCACCTAAAATCAAATCAAATCAAGTAGGAGTGGGGTTTCCAGATAAAACACAGGACACCAAATTAAAGTCGAATATCAGATAAATAGTGAATCATTTATTTAGTATAAATATGTCCCAAATATTTCATGGAGGCTAAATATTGCATGGGGCATACCCATACTAAAAATTATTCATTGTTTATCTGAAATTCAAATTTAACAGGCATCCTATATTTACATTTGTTATATCTGGCAACTCTAATAAAAGCCTTTCATTGCCCTGATGTGTAGATGGTTGTGTTGATTCAGCCACGAGAAAATGTTCCAGCTCCTCTGAGTTTTTAACCATAGTGGAAATCAGCTTTTCTCTTTCAGCCCAATCGTCTCCCATTTGTTTCACCTTTTTCCATTGGGAACCTCTCACTTTTCTCCTCCTCTGAGTTTTTAACCATAGTGGAAATAAGCTTTTCTCTTTCAGCCCAATTGTCTCCCATTTATTTCACCTTTTTCCATTCTGAACCTCTCACTTCTCCTTCGTTGTGACACGTTTGAAGGATTGCATTTTTATTTCTGATAAAACTCGTAGATAGAATATACATAGGGCTCACATAAAAAAAAAATACACGAGGATGATCATTAAGTCTAATATACAGTGTTGAGTAGGTAGAGTGATTAAGAAACTACACACTTATTGTATACAGTGTCATTTCATGTCAACGAATTTCTTCTTAGAAGCAGTTCTTGCACAAAGAGTATGGTTGTTTTTTGTTTTTTTGTTTTTTGTGGGTTTTTTTTTTTTTGCAGTTAGCAATAGTGCAAATGTTAAAACTACTATTTCTAGAGCTCAACCTGGAAACAGTCCACAGAATTCCATCCCAGGGATGGGCGTACCTACTCCATCAAGGGCATCAGCACAACGAAGGAACCTTCCAGAACACACCAGGGGACAGCAACAGGAAGCCCACGGCTTTGCAGAAGCGACTGCAGAGAGTCACCGCGGAACTGCAGAGGTGGCAGCACCCTGCCACGGGGTCATATGCACGTTTGTCACACCGCACCTTCCTGAGTTGAACTTTGCAGACGGTGGCCAAGATGCCAGCGCCAGCAAGGACGGCTTGGTCCCCGGGCGGGCCTCACTGGTGGTAGTAGTAGTCCTGACCCTCATAGCCGTCGTAGCCTTGCCCCTTGTAGTAGCCGTACTCGTCCTCGTAGGCTCGGTAAGTGTCCCCACGAGGGTCCCCGTTCTCGCTGTCATAGACCTCGTAGCCGTTGTCATACTCGCTGGTGCCAGTCGGTTCGTAGTCACCGCCGTAGGCAGGGGTGGTGGCTTTCCCGGGTGGCGGGGAGGTGGTCCCATAGACCTTGGGTGGCAGGGTGGTGGCCTGGAAGCCCCAGCTTGGGGAGGTGGCAGCCCCTTCTGCGCTGGCCCCGGTGACACTCCCTTCCCCGCCGTCACTGTTGTCCCCGTTTTCCGTCTCGGTGCTGTTGGAGCTGGTGCCGTTGACGCCTTGCTCGTTTTCGTCCACCTCTGCCTCGTTTTCCTCCTTTCCTTCCTCCTCCTCCTCCTCCTCCTCTTCTTCTTCTTCATCGCTTTCCTCCTGTTTGGTGGCTTTGCTTCTCACAGCCCCAGCCTGCACGGAAAAGTTGCAAAAAACACAAATCTAGGTGTGAAAAAAAATAAAATGTAAAACTTGAAGTCGTCGCTTCGTCCAACACCCAGCCTGGCTCTGGGTGTCGTTTTTTTTTTGTTTGTTTTGTTTTGTGGTTTTTTTTTTTTTGAGACAGAGTCTCACTCTGTTGCCCAGGCTAGAGTGAGTGCCCTGGCGTCAGCCTCGCTCACAGCAACCTCCAACTCCTGGGCTCAAGCAATCCTCCTGCCTCAGCCTCCCAAGTGGGACTGCAGGCATGCGCCACCATGCCCGGCTAATTTTTTCTGTATATATATTAGTTGGCCAATTAATTTCTTTCTATTTATAGTAGAGACGGGGTCTCACCCTTGCTCAGGCTCAAGTCAATTTAACTCACAGAGGGGCGGGTAATGGCTTTGAACCTTCAGAGTTAAGTACCTTTGTCATGGGTTTTTTTTTTTTTATTTTAAGTGTACAGTTTAATAATTTTTTTTCTTTTTTTTTTTATATGTCATGGGGTTTTGATGGGGGAAAATGTGCATGTGCTCGATCAGCCTTTTGGAGGGCAGATTCTTCCTATAGCTTTTTTTTTTGAGACAGAATCTCACTCTGTCACCCGGGCTAGAGTGCCGTGGCATCAGCCTAGCTCACAGCAACCTCCAACTCCTGGCCTCAAGCGATCATCCTGCCTCAGCCTCCCAAATAGTTGGGACTAGAGACATGCGCCACCACGCCTGGCTAATTTTTTCTATATATTTTTAGTTGTTTAGCTAATTTCTTTCTATTTTTTTTTTTTTTAGTAGAGATGAGATCTCAATCTTGCTCAGGCTGGTCTCGAATCCCTGAGCTCAAACGATCCTCCCGCCTCAGCCTCCCAGAGTGCTGGGATTACAGGCGTGAGCCACCTCGCCCAGCCCCTTCCTACAGCTTTTTTGCTACTCACTTAATCTGGCCTGTTCTTCCCTAGAATGCAGTGATATCTCTTAGAACCTTTTGTCTACTCCTAGATGACCTTAGTCTTCCGTTATAGTGTAAAACAGGGGTCCTCAAACTACGGCCCGAGGGCCACATGCGGCCCACCGAGGACATTTATCCGGCCCGCCGGGTGTTTTTGCCACCGCTGCCTGTCCTGCTTAGCAGCCAACTCATCCCGGGCCCACAGTGCGCACTCTCCAACGGTCTGAGGGACAGTGACTGGCCCCCGTTTAAAAAGTTTCAGGACCCCTGAGTCATTTGTAAAAAGTCAGTGCAATAACATGAGAAGAGCCTTTTGTTATTTGTAAATAGTGAAATTGTATTTACTCTCACTTTTTCAATGAGTGAATGAGGAGACATTATAAAATATTACGTGGGTAGTGTTGGGATAACCTTAGACTTCAGTAAAGAAGGGAAAACAAATTCAACCTACCATATAGTAGGCATGGCCATAGTTCCATTTTGGAGGAATAATCTCATCATTACCTTCTTGAGCAGCTGGATCGCAGCGAACCCTGTTCCAGGGGTGACGTCCCCATAGTCAGGGGTCACAGCGGAAAGCGTGCTGTTGTCACCCTCAGAGTCTTCCTCTTCGTTTTCATCAGAGTTTTCGTTGTTTCCTTCTTCATTTGAAGCCTCCTGGTGAAAATGTCCGTAGCGAGAAAAGTGGGTTTAGCTGGAAGAACAGCTCAAGAGTTGGCTGGAGGTGTGAACCGTTTGTTGGGAGTTTGTTATTTGGAACAACTTTGTATTCCTGGGCTAGCTCACAACCCACAGTTGACAGTTCTGCCTCCCCGCTGATGCCATTTGCACCTCTCAGTTCTAAGAACTCAACTCAAAGTTATTGAATCCTACTCATCACACCATAGTGTGTGTTAGATATCTCTGCTTTCTATTTTATTTCATTTTTTATTATTTTATTTTATATTTTATTCTCACTTCTAAGAACTCAACTCAAAGTTATTTAATCCTACTCATCACATGATAGTATGTGTCAGATATCTCTGCTTTCTATTTTATTTTATCTTTTAATAAAAGAGAGTGTATTTTTTTTTTTTTTGAGCCAGAGTCTCACTCAGTCACCTAGGCTGGAGTGCCATGGCGTCAGCCTAGCTCACAGCAGCCTCCAACTCCTGGGCTCAAGAGATCCTCCTGCCTCAGCCTCCCAAGTAGCTGGGACTACTAGTAGCATGCGCCACCATGCCCGGCTAATTTTTTTCTATATATTTTCAGTTGGCCAATTAATTTCTTTCTATTTTTTTTTAGTAGAGATGGGGTCTCGCTCTTGTTCAGGCTGGTCTCAAACTCCTGAGCTCAAACGATCCGCCTGCCTTGGCCTCCCAGAGTGCTAGGATTACAGGCATGAGCCACCATGCCTGGCCTCTGCTTTGCATTTTAGCAGCTCAAAAATTTTTGTTTCAGGCATTTGACACACAATCTATTTTTCTGTACCAAGATGAAGCTAACGCTGCAAGAAATTCTTAGTGACATGTTGTGTTATTGCATGAAGATGTTTAAAACAATTAATGCTCTTCAAATGATTGCTTGTTATAACCTTGAACACTTATTTTACCTTTATTCCATGTTGTTAAGCAATTGTTTGTTAATTGAGCTAATCTCTCTCTCCCCTTTTTTTTTTTGAGACAGAGCCTCATTCTGTCACCCGGGCTAGAGTGTTGTGGTGTCAGCCTCACTCACGGCAACCTCAAACTCCTGGGCTCAAGTGATCCTTCTGCCTCAGCCTCCCAAGTAGCTGGGACTACAGGCATGCGCCACCACACCCGGCTAATTTTTTCTATATATTTTTAGTTGGCCAATTAATTTCTTTCTATGTTTTTAGTAGAGACGGGGTCTCGCTCTTGCTCAGGCTGGTTTTGAACTCCTGACCTCGAGTGATCCTCCCGCCTCGGCCTCCCAGAGTGCTGGGCTCATAATAATAAATGTCAGGATTTCATATATAGAGAGAATAGCATTTACTTTAAATAAGTACTGAAAAATTGAATTCATTTCGGTATATATATTCTTTAAAGAGATTGTGATATTGGGATAACTTTAAGATTTCAAAACAAAGAAAGAAAGAAAACCTAGATTTAGCCTGCCTTATTCTTAAAACAAAATGTCTGAAGCAGAATTTGTTTCATCAAATTTATAAATTCTGCTAGTTCATGGAAGGGCCTTGGTACTACTGGAGTCCGTCTGAAAACAGCCTCCATGCTAATTATGTCAAATATCTCACAACCCCATACTGTTTGTTTATTTTTTCATGTGCATGCTTTATTCCAGAAGATTCAGCCTTCCAGAGATAGAAGAAAAGAAATGAATTTTAGCATCCTTGGGAAGATCCTTAGAGAAGGAGAATATACTAGCTGGATCCTGTACCTTCATTTCACAGGTGAAAAATCTCAGGTCTAGTGACATAAATAATGCATATGAGGTAAGAAGATAGCAGCTCATTGGTGGCAGGGCCACAACTAAAGGCCCAATATCTCAACTTCTACATTTTTTCTTACAACATCCTCTCTTTTCCCAGATACTTTATTTAAGAATGTTCTGCTGCAGGTGAGTTTAAAAGGAAAATAGGCCAATTTGTTGATGGGCATTAGGCTTCGTGTACCTTATTGGATGGAAAAAAAGTAGCACTAACTTATGCTTAAAAAGATAGGATTAATCCACTTGGAATGGCTATAATGACTGAAAGAAACAAGTTTTGGTGAGAATATGGAGCAACTGGAACCCTCATGTACTGACAGTGGGATTCACATGAGTACCTCTGCTTTGGAAAGCTGGTTGCCCCTACTAAGGTTGAATATCTATATGCCTCAGTATATTTTGACTCAGAAATTTCACTGTTACGCACAATTGGCTCCAGAAATAAATGCGTCTATTCACCAGAGGAAGTTCTAGAATGTTCGCAGCAACACTTTGTAACAGCTCAAGCTTGGAAACCACTCAAATGCCCATCAAAAGAAGCGTAATTCATGGTGGTACATTCACATGGTGAAATACCCACAGTGAGAAGGAACAATCTACCCCTACAGAACAACGTGGATGAATCTCGAAAGTTGAGAGCAAGGAAGCCACACACACAAGAGTACATGCTATACGATCCCACATTTATAATATGTAAAAACAGACCAAAGTAAGCTACCTATTAGGATTCAAAATAGCAGTTGCCAATGGTAGGGATAGTTAACGAATAGAATGAAGCAACAAGGCACATGCTGCCTTTTGATACAAGTGTGACTTTCACTTGTGGGTTCAATTTCTGAAATTTCAATGAGCTGTATACTTATTATAATTTTATTATGTATATTTCAACAAAACCTTTTTTTTAAAAGCAAGGCTAAATAGTTTAGGAGTGGGAAAAAAAAATGTACGATCACCAAAGAGAAAATACACCTAGATACCTTCTTTATGTGAATGCAATTCCTGGGAACTCTATATTGAACCTGAATTGCTAACAAAAAATTTTGGAGAAGAAATGGGGCAAAAAAGAAGTTTCAGAATGTCTTCAGGATGGAAGACTCTCAGTTTTACTGAGAGTCTGAGAGTCTATTCAGCCACTTTTCCATTATCACTTTTTTTTTTTGAGTCAGAGTCTTACTCTGTTGCCTGGACTAGAGTGCCGTGTGGCATCAGCCTCGCTCACAGCAACCTCAAACTTCTGGGCTCAAGCGATCCTCCTGCCTCAGCCTCCCGAGTAGCTGGGACTACAGGCATGCGCCACCATGCCCAGCTATATTTTCTATATATTTTTATTTGATCAATTAGTTTCTTTCTATTTTTAGTAGAGACGGGGTCTTGCTCTTGCTCAGGCTGGTTTTGAACTCCTGACTTTGAGCGATCCTCCCACCTTGGCCTCCCAGAGTAGCTAGGATTACAGGCGTGAGCCACCTCACCCAGCCCATTATCACTTTTAATGAATGATCCTTGGAGTATTTATTCCTCTGATGTTTCAAAATCAAACCAACAAGTATTCACTGGATACCATATATGTTGGCAAAATTTGGGGTTCGTGTGATTTCATCAGAGCCCCAAAGGAGTCATAATCTTCCTCCACCCTCAACCACACAATATCACCACAACAAATGAACAACCACTATATGCAATCTAATTGGGAAATCTAGTTGGCTAGGCAACTTTACAATTGCTGTACTGCAAATAGCTATAGTTAAATGGATAACCCTAGCTTAGTCTTGTGTAAGATTGCTATGTGGAACTCCAGGCAAAATGTCATGGGATTTAGTAGGTGGAATTTTTTTTTTAACTGGTACTGGCTTGACATTCTTGTAAGCCCTTCCTTCAAGCTATTAGAATAAATTATGGGCTGGCTGCGGTGGCTCACGCCTATAATCCTAGCACTCTGAGAGGCCAAGGCGGGCGGATTGCTGGAGATCAGGAGTTCGAAACCAGCCTGAGCAAGAGCGAGACCCTGTCTCTACTATAAATAGAAAGAAATTAATTGGCCAACTAATATATATATATAAAAAAAAAAATTAGCCGGGCATGGTGGCGCATGCCTGTAGTCCCAGCTACTTGGGAGGCTGAGGCAGGAGGATTGCTTGAGTCCAGGAGATTGAGGTTGCTGTAAGCTAGGCTGATGCCACGGCACTCACTCTAGCATAGGCAACAAAGTGAGACTCTGTCTCAAAAAAAATAAAAATAAATAAAAAATTTAAAAAAAGAATAAATTATGATATGGGAAATGTTACTTTTACGGTTAAAAAACAAAAAACAAACCCAAACCAATGATTTGTCAGCTTTTAAGTGACCACACCATTTTCTTTTCAGTATAGCAGATGTTTATACATGATCCATTTTTGACTGTCATTGTTCATTCATAAATTGCTTCTAGGAATACCTAAATTTAGAAGGTTCCCAACCAGTGGATAGCTATAACTGACTCTCCAGGAAAATGCATGGTAATTGGTATATTTCTTTAGGCAAGAGTGTCAGCTATAAACATGTTAGCACAATTCCCAAGATATGCAGATGAATCTTAGCCATGAATTACACTAATTTGTAGAACTCTACAGGAAGACCTTTATACATCTTGAGTATTTTCAGTTCTATAAAAACATGACTTCTGTTACTACACAAAAAGACCTATGAAATTCCCATTAAAAAGTATAGATTATAAAAGACAGGTAAATCACAATAATACTATAGAGAATATAAATCAAGAGCTACTAAAAAATTTGCATTTACAAAAATAAATAAATAAATAAATAAATCAGCTTTTACACATTACCCACTTAGTAAATTGAATTTTTTTAAAGTTCGGTCCTTAAAACAAATATTGCCCTGAGTTGAGAATTACTATTTATTTGTCTTCTATCATCATGTTCTATCTGCCTAAATATAAATACTACTGTCTGTTGCTTTTTATCAGATTGTATACTTCTTTTGCTTAAAATGGAGACATTTTTGTTTTTGTGCACTACTTCTCGGTAACTCTAACCCCAAACAGCAATAGTGTTTTAAACAGGTCATTTTAGTTGATTCTGATTTAAAGAACATTCTACTTATCCAAAACAGAAGATGGTGGGCAGTTGGTAAGATGGCAATGGCTCTTTTCTGAGTTCAGACTACAGTAAACTAGTTTTCTAGTTGGTTTTTTTTTGTGCTGTCTGGTTTGTTATGAAAAGACTGCAGAATTCCTTACCTCTTCCTCCTCCTCTTCTTCTGAACTATCACCATCTTCATTTTCTTCAGATGAGTCACTACTGCCCTAAAAATAATAAATATGCATACATTATCTGTGCAACAGCAATTAAAATTTCCTGCTGGTTGAAATAAAACACACACAAATACTTCCCAACTTGTTTGATTGATTTACTTAGAACAGGTCTAAATATTAGTATTACCAACTTGATTGACTTATTTATTTAGAACAAGTCTCATGCTTCATGAGAAAGACAGGAAGAGATGGGTATCTATGAAATGAAATTAGAGAAGAAGTAGCATTTTACAACAATCAAGATATAAATTGGGATACCTCATTTTCAACTCCCAAAGCATTGACAATATGTTGAAATGTTTTGTGCGTAAAAACTAGACCAACGAATCGCAGGCTTGTTTAATTCTGAAATAACGAGGGAATTATCTGATCCAACCTTTTAATTTTATGGGGAATGAATCAGAAAACCCTCAAAGCTGTAACTTTGCCAGCCAGTTCAAGGCAGATCTTGGGCTGAGACAACTCACGTTCTTTTCTTTTTTAAGGCATAAGTGAAATGAGATTCAGCTTACTATAAAATATAAGTTGTTACTGGATGATTCTCTGAAATGATGAGCTCTCCTGGCGAATTTAAATTAAAATTTGATTTCAAGAAATTAAGGTTGCAAATAACTTTTAGTATCTTTCAATCTAATTAAAGTTAATGCCCCCAATGAGGTTAATTTATGTATGTGAGACAAAGGTTATATATGAGAAAAATTTATTCATTTAGGAGATTTTTATAGAGTACCATCTCTCTCTAAAGAGCACAGTATTGAATGAATTAATCCAAACATCCTGTCTATAAAAATATAAGTTAATGAGCTTTGCTGTTTCTTGAAAGGAACTATGAATCTAAACATCTGTTCTCAGAGCCTTAATGGTGGGAGGGGACATTCTTCCTCTCTCTCCCAGGGATAACTTCAGTTGAATTTTCCTTCCTTTTTCTGCAACCACTCCTAATGACACCAGGTGTCCAGATAGATACGCAGCTTAAGATTCTGCCATATTCTTCTCTGCGAATTTCAAATGTTAGCTTTGATCCTGATGGCATAGTTATCTTGCATTTAGAAAATACAGCTGCAGAAGGGTCTCTATCTAGCCTCTGGGTTACCAATGAGACGTGAGGGAACACTGGTGTCCCAGTTCCATTCAGAGCTGTCCCTGCTGGCCTGATTTTTCAGATGGCCATGTCATTCACCCAGGGAAAGGGAATGCTTGTCCCCTTGAGCCAAGAATAACTCTGGGTGGAAAAGAGAAGAATTAGACCTCTTCTTCCATTGCCCATGACCTTATTGGTTGTGTCTTCCCAATCCCAGAG
The DNA here is from genome assembly GCA_008750895.1 of Mirza zaza. Taxonomy (NCBI): domain Eukaryota; kingdom Metazoa; phylum Chordata; class Mammalia; order Primates; family Cheirogaleidae; genus Mirza; species Mirza zaza. The sequence goes on along the minus strand of VSMD01025995.1, from coordinate 52,802 downwards.
GGCGAATAAAGCAGGATATTATATTTGAACTCTTTCTATTTGTTAGTTAAATTAAATATAGAGGACAGGATATTTATGCAATCAGAGCTGTTTTTGTCAGTGTGTTTTAGTCATTTTACCTGCTTCTTCACCCTAGATTTCTCCCTAACTCAGCCACAGCAGTCTTCAATTAGTGTCTGCAGTGAGAACAATTTAACAGCTGTACAAAATGCCTTGAAGCCATGGCATTTTTTCCTCCTTTTTTCCATATATGCCTTATTACCAGTTGGTCACTAAGCACTATCGGTTTCTTCATATGAAAGACTTCTGAAATGGAAGACAATTCTGAAAACTCAAAACTCTTGTATTATAGCTGAGATGAATCTGATAAGAGAAATATAAGATGAAGTTCTTTCTCCCTTAGAGTTTCATACACTAACCAAATATCATTTGAATCATAAAAAAAAAAACAATTTTCTCAATTAAAAAAGCTTAGGATGTCAAGCTCATTTATATTTTTGTTTCTAAGCCTAGCAGATAGATAAGCTACAGTAGGCTGCTGATAGCTCGGAAATCTATATAACATATTTCCTACAAGTTGGTATTTTAGAAGTGATTGCATATAAACACAGATTTGTCTGAATAAAACATGAATCTCAAAGCCAATAGAGCTTCATGCATTTGGGGCTGACAATTTGGTCACTAAATACCTTAATATACTTAAGAAAAATCAAGCTTTGTAAAGTAGGAGAATACATCATAAATATACTAGGTCGGACAGTTTGATTGGGAGATACATTTTCTTGAATTTTGTTTTAAAGCAACTATCTTAAGCCAGGTACGGTGGCTCACTCCTGAAATCTTAGCACTTTGGGAGGCTGAGGCAGGAGGATTGCTTGAGGCCAGGAATTTGAGGTTGCAGTGAGCTGTGATAACACCACTGTTCTCTGGCTGGGGCCACAGAGACTCTGTCTCAATAAAACAAAACAAAACAAAAACCAACTATCCTTACTTACTTGTTCTATATTAGTTAAGATGGGCCTATCTGTGTATAATCTGTGAAAAAATTGTATATTAAAGATCAATTGGACTATGAACTTCAGGTCTATCAATATCAAAAAAAAATGTAACTTCCAATATTGTGTCAATATGAACATTTTAATTGGACTATGCATCTAGCTCTGTAGAAATAATGGGAATAAATATCTCTAAGTATCTGGTATTTCAGAAAAGTTGAGGAGCTCATCAGAAACTTGTATTTACAATCATTTCCATTTAGTACAAAAAAAGAGAGCAGAACAAACTTTCAAATGAGCACTGTTTATTTATGGGCTGAGGTGAACCAAAGAATGAAAGACAATTCTGAAAACCCACCATTCTTGTTTCATTCGTGCTCATATTTCTGTGGCCACACAAATCCCCCATAATTACAATGGTGCTAGAAATACTTTAAGATGATCATTTCCTACCATTGTATGAGTTGGAGCTGGCTTAGCCCCGCATATGGTAAGATGCGATGCCAAGCCACTGTGCTGGGACATCGTTTTCAGTGTCCCAAACTGCTTTTCATGTCCCAGGAGTCCTGGGTCAAATGGTGCCTAGCTGGCGTCTTGAACCCAAACCGTATAGTGCTAAAAACAGTGCCATTCTGGTGTGTTGTATATTTAAAATCAACAACACACCCTCCATTTCTCAAAGGACTCTTGACAGGTAACTCAGTCAACATGGAAACTCTTATTTTTAGCTTTAGTTATTTTCCTTTTTTTGTTTGCAAATTTTAGGGGAGGTTCGTTTTTTCTCACAAGCTTGTTAGTACACTTGGTGGATTTTTTCTCTTTCCTTTGTAGTTCTTGGGCTGCGCTTCCATTATAATTATGTTCCCATGTATGACATCTTGCTCTAGTGACCTGCACAGGTCAAAGGTTTAGAAAATCTTCAGCAATTACCATTGATTATCAATTTTTTTTTTTTTTTGTGGTCTATGATGTTTATGAAGCGAACTTTTTTTCTCCTGCCAATTAAAAGACTCCGAAGTTTTTTTGTTTTTTGTTTTTTTTTTTTTTTTGAGACAGAGTCTCACTCTGTTGCCCGGGCTAGAGTGCCATGGCATCAGCCTAGCTCACAGCAACCTCCAACTCCTGGGCTCAAGCAATCCTCCTGCCTCAGCCTCCCAAATAACTGGGACTACAGGCATGTGCCACCATGCTCGGCTAATATTTTTCTATATATTTTTAGTTGGGCAATTAATTTCTTTCTATTTTTAGTACAGATGGGGTCTCGCTCTTGCTGAGGCTGGTTTCGAACTCCTGACCTTGAGCAATCCTCCCACCTCGGCCTCCCAGAGTGCCAGGATTACAGGTGTGAGCAACCATGCCTGGCCTGAAGTACTGAATGTAAAACAACTATATGACAGTATTGAATCAACTGTAATATGACAATCTTATCACTGATTTAGTTGTCAACAACTGATAAAACTGCCCTCTTTTTGTCAGTAAGTTAGCGAAGACACTTGAACTGAATGTGCCAAGGTGTTTGTTTTTATTAGATCATGCTGGATTGGACCCAAATGATTTTACTCTGTGTAGATTTCTGCTTAAAAGAGAACTTAGAAATAAACCTTATTTTATTATAGGAAAAACAATCTTTTTTTGTAGTAAGCAGTCTTCCTGGCTGAATTTCAGTAAAGGTTGTAGTTAGTTGTTTGGTAGTTAAGTTTGATCCCCTTTAAATTAAAATGGACATTAAATTGAAGGAAAGTTCATTTTTATACTTACCTGAACTGGAAATCGTTTTAGAGCAGGATAAAAGTAGGCATGCTTGTAAAGATAATATCGTGGCCTGTATTTAAAGACCTGCATAAACAAAATAATGATATATTCATGTTTAATGTACAGTAAATCTACAGTAATTATGATCAGGCCAACGAAGTATGCAAATATTAATTACCCCATTCTCTTCAGAATCCTCTAGTTTGACTCTTCGATGCAAATTTTTCATCTGTTTAAAAGAACATTTAATTATGATATACCATTTCTTTTACATAAAAAGACAAAAATGGAAATAACAGTAGATTTTTAAATAAAAAACTTACGGAGAAAGCACAGGCCATTCCCAAAATGCTGAGCAAAATTAAAGCAGTCTTCATTTTGGTGATTGCTTCTGGAATTAATGAAACGATAAGGTTAATAAATATTAAAACTAAGAGCATAGCTCTTTTGTACATACTCAAAGATGAAGCATTTAATTTGTTTTCATTTCTAATTATCATTTTGACTGCTTAAAACCAATTTTTTGTTTTTGTTTTCAAATTATTCCTTCCATTTAAGTAGTATAGACTGACTTTACCATATGCTTGAATAATCTTGAGTTCCATATTTGGTTTTAACCTATTTTCTGGGATTCGTCATTGGAAAACCATTTCATCACTGCAAGAGACTTTGAACACTTAGAGCACTTCACCTTTGGGAAGTGGGGCATCTCTTCATATCATTGACCTAGGTAGGAGAGTCCACTAAGTGAATTGAATTGGTGTACGTACATGCCCTGTTTATTTATAATTAAAAACTAAGCAGAAATCCAATACATTGAAATGATCTCCTTTATGCCAATGATTCTGCAGGTAATTTCCAGCTTCTGTATAGGTTTTGAACTAAAAACTCACGAACTAATTCCATTGGACTAAAATGCAAAGTAGGAGCCATTTTCCCATGAATATCTTGGAGTAATTGGCATTTTGTGGGTAGTGGGGAGAAAGGATCTATAAGCTATGATATACTATTCTCATAGCCTGTGATATCCACCAGCCATGCCCCTAAGGGTGATTTCATGGGAAGAGTTTTTCAGAGATTCACGTTGGGAAGTGAGGGGGCAAATTTGCTCAAATTCAATTGTTCTCCAATTCCACGCAAGCTTTCCATCTGCTAGCGTAGGAGACTGTAGTGGGACAGATCGGGGACTCTGCAGGGACAGGGGGATAGACATGGGTGGAGACTTCGATTCTACAGAACCCTGAAGATGCAGCTCTCAAAGTAGGACTAGTTCCTGAACACTCTTGGGGTTTACAGCCTTGCAGAGGTCCTCAATTCCACATAGAATTCCATAGAATAAAGACAGAGAGTGAAACCCTATTGCATTCTAATTTTACTCTGTTTAATAAAATCTATTTAAAAATGCTATCATAATAGAGGTTGAACAAATGTAGCTGAAAGCCTGCTAACACTCGCCCGCTTGCATTGACATACTTATTTAACTGTTGGCACTTTCTTGGCGACATTTTGGAAGCAATATGCAATGGTGTTGGCAGTTTCCACATAAACGCACTTTGAAAAGTAAGATTTAAAAATGGATAAACTTCATGTCATATATTGCACCCTGCAGGTAAGTTTTGTATTCTGTCCTCATCACCCAAGATGTGTTGCATCTTTATTGAGTGTCTGACACTAAAATAAACATTGCATAGAGTAAGACTTGAGGCCTGTAGAAACCGTCTTAGATCCTAAGTCACACTCTTTGGGTAGCAGAGTGGATCTTTTGATTTTGGTGCCTATACACTTCCTCATGGATCTCTCTGTCTTAGAAAAAGTTCTTAATGGCCACATGAGAATAAAGATGCTTTGCCCCTGAGGGTGGCCCATCTGTTTAAGAAGCTTCCATTGCTATTGGGATGCTCTGAATAATGCTTTGAACTTGGCCACCTGTGGCAACGAGCCCATCAGCAAACAGGAAGGTGGTTGTTTTGCAGCTTTATGAAAAAGGTTGCAATACTTACAGTATTTTAAAGGGCTAAAAACTTAATAAATAGAACTGTAGAAAGAATTTTGATTACATACATTTCTCACAACAAACCATAAAAAGAACCGGATGAAAAAACATGGCAGGAATTAAAAAAAAAAGAACCAAGTGTTTCAATTAGGGAGAAACTGGCTGCCTACATAAATCTTATTTTATTTACTTTGTGATTCACCAAAAAAGCAAAGACCTCTATAGTGACCACAACTAACCCAGACAACAATTCCAACATTCTTAAAAGATAGTTTTGAGAGTTGAATTTAATTTAAGTTGAATTTAATTACAAGTTTTTCTTGGGATGAGTATGATAAACTACCAAAATTATTTATTTCTCTAGTACTATATAAATATATATATATATATTTCTGTACTGATTTTATAGCTATAGATATCGACACTTTGAAACCAAATGTATAACATATTGAAAAGGTAACATATATAAGTGAAGTATAGACTGGGTATAATTTATGGAGAAATCTGCGTTTATCTAGGCAGAATTGCAATTGCAAAATAGTTTTTCAGTCAGATTATCCTGAATGCATCAGAATGAGAAAGCAAAGTTATCTCTGAGGTGCAAAGATAGAAAGTAAGAAGCATAACCTTCTAGTTCATGTGCATGCTATTAAGAACTGATTTACATGCCTTTTGGAAAGAATCTAGAATCTGAGGTGCTGGATTAATGACAAACAAGTGTTAAATCAATCCATAGCTATTCTACACAATACAATAAAATGACACTGATATTTAAATGAAAAATTCAAAGACAAGTCCAGAGCTGGAAACCGTGGAGTGTCTTGATTTTAAAATAAAGAAGTTGTCATATTAAACCTTACCCTTTGGCAGTTCAGGAGTGAGGAGGCAGGCTTACACAGAGAGTAGCACGGATTGAGTATTTCCTCTTCTCTCTCACTCAGTCATTCTCCTGCTCCTGCTGGCTATAAACTCTTCTTTGCCTTCCAACAGCCAATCCCTGCCATGGTTCAGGTGATGTCAGAACGTGGATTCTTACCAGAAAACCCCTAAACTTCAACACTTTTTCAAGACACAGGCTCAGTTAAATAAACATGAAACGTGGTTTTAGTGCCAAGAGGTTTGCATTGTGGAATTTAATTGAAGGTTTAAGATGAAGATGAATAGTTTGAGTTCCGAATATATATAATAATATACTGGATTCGAATGAAAATAAATAGCAAAAGGTTTAACCATTTAAAAATTTCATAATTATGCAAGTTTTCACTATGTTCAAAGGAAGGAAAACTCACTGTTATCAAACACAATTCTACATTAGTTTAGTTAAAAAAAACAGAGAAAGAAACTAAATCAGAGAAAGGAGCTGATGAACAATTAATAGCTTAATATCAATTCTTTTATATTTCCTCTTGAGATATGCTTTAGTGACTCATAAATTGAAATTGAGAGGATTAATTCCGTGAGACTTTATAAGACATATTTGCTAAAACATGATTCCGAGTATAAAAGTTAGAACTTTTAAGAATCATGCTACTGAGAGGCAGATTTCTTCTTTTGTTTTGGAAAATAAATCTTTTTGGACTGTCCATTTATGTGGTCCCTCCCTGTCATGCTTATAAGATCAGCTTATTTTATTTTCTTGGGCCTTTGTATACCTCTTTTCTTTTCATTTACATATTTAATTTTCTTCCTATGAGTATAGAAGAAATGACTAGAGTTGGCAGGAGTGAGCTGTTGTTATTGAAATGATCCACGAAAACCAAACCCACAAGGAATGGATTGACAAATTAAAGCACTAATTTTTTCATTTGCAAAGGGAAATCTAGCTTCATAGTTTCCATATTCTTCTTGTCCAGTCATTTTATCCTTCCTCTAGTTGCAAAATCTACTTGAGAAACCAAAAATTACAATCGACATCATTTTTAAGTTGTGTGCCAATCATCCCATTGGATTCTTTGGGTAAGTCATCTTTTATTTCAGAAAAGTTGCTTGGAAAATATAGACTCGTAAAAAGGGAAGTTGGGTAGGCTTTTTAAATTCAACCCCATACATTTAGTTCAGCTTACCAAAATTGAGCATATCAGTGGGTCAGACTATGTTATAGGCTGCAGTGAGCCAAACAAGAAAAATCTGGTCCTCGTCTTTAAAAATTTTAGGCATATAGAAAGACAGCCATACACAGTACAGCAATCAAAATATGGATTAGCGAAATTTAATTCTAATTGGCAAAAGATCAGTGGAAGTGGGCCCTTACATAAGAGTAGGAATTTGCTAGGTTATCAAGAGAGAAGAGGGAAGCATTGTTGGGAAGGGGTTCAAAGAATATGAAAATGGGTGAAACTGCATAACAATACCATCTTGTATTTGCTGAAAGCTCACATGCTGGCTCTTCCCTTGCACTATTTCACTCATTTTTCACACACACAGAAAATGATTCTCTGAGATTATTCCCATCGTACAGGCGAGATAAGTGCGGCACAGCGATGCTAAGTGTGCCTTGGATTGCATAGCTGGGAAATGGGGGAAAATCTGGGGATCAAAGTCCAGTCTGTGGAATTAACCCACATGTTTAACCACTACCTATTTTTTTCTGGCACATTCAGAAAACTTCCATCATTCAACAGACTGGACTATAGCGAGTAGAAGTAGTAACAGGTGAGGTCAGTCAGAAAGGCAAGACCAGTTGACGCAGAAACCTGTGGGTCACCCTGGAGAGTATGTATGGGTTGCATGATGGAAACTGAGAATATTAAGGGATTAAAGCAGGAAAATAACACTCTGAGATTTGCAGTTTGGAAAAATCTTTTGTTGACAGGCAGGGGTGGCTGAGGAAGGCAAGACTGCCACGGAGGAGGGGAACGTACAGAGACTATTGCAGTGGCCCAGAAAAGCAATGATAAATGTTGCAACCAAAGCAGTAGCAGTCGGGGTGAAGAGGAAGGAATGAATGAGGGAGAGGTGACAGTGACAAAATTGGTAGGACTTAGTAGAAAGAAGACAGCTGGAGAAGCCTAGGGTGACTTGTGCATTCCTGGCTTGGATAATTTTGTGAGTGGTGGGACTGTAGCTTACGCAATGCCTGATAGAGTGCCAACACGCTACAGCCACTCAGCAAGCATTCGTTGACAGTGACATGATGCAACGAAAGAGGTAGAGGTGGAGAATCAAAAGACTGGGGTTCTATTCGTGATTCTTCCACCGACTTGACTCTGTCACTTAACCGTTCTGAGACTTCAGTTAGCCTATCTTTACAAAAGTAAGGGGGTTTTCTCACACACACATAAACACAAACTCACACACACACACACACACACACACGAAAGGACCAGCCACTGTGTGTGCTTCCATTACCCATGGAGCATTCTTGCCAGATAATTGAACTTGAATCTGATCATGAACTTGAATCTGATCATGAACTTGAATCTGATCGTGAACTTGAATCTGATCATGAACTTGAATCTGATTGTGAACTTGAATCTGATCGTGAACTTGAATCTGATCGTGAACTTGAATCTGATCGAGCCTGTATCTACCAGGTTAGAGGAAATATAGGGATAGACAAACACGTAAAATGACACCATTGGGATGCATTCAGCAAAATCTAGAGTGTGGAAGACTTTACATGATCTCATTTCTTCAAAAACATAGCAGGAAAAATAAAAAAGAAGAAATGGGAAACTATAAATTGTAAAAGACTTTAGAGACATAACTGAAGAAATTATGAAACGATTGGAGAAGTGTTGAATGCTGATCAAGTATTTTATGGCATCAGGAATTATTGTTAATTTTTTTAGTTGTGATGATATCGTTATTATTTGCTTTTAAAAAGAATTCTTGTCTTTTAGAGATGAAATAGTTATCTGAGGATGGGAATAATGATGAGACAACGTTGGCCATAAATTGATAATTGTCAAATTGGTGATAGATTAGTGGTGATTCATGATACTTTTCTTTACTTTTGTGTATGTTTGAAATGGTCTGTAAATAGTTTGTTTTGTTTTATTTTGTTTTGAGACAGAGTCTCACTCTGTTGCCTGGGCTAGAGTGCCGTGGCTTCAGCCTGGCTTACAGCAACCTCAAACTCCTGGGCCCAAGCAATCCTCCTGCCTCAGCCTCCCGATTAGCTGGGACTACAGCATGAGCCACCATGCCCGGCTGATTTTTTCTATCTTTAGTTGTTTGGCTAGTTTCTCTCTATTTATAGTCCAGACGGGGTCTCACTCTTGCTCAGGCTGCTCTTGAACTCCTGAGCTCAAGCAATCCTCCCACCTCGGCCTCCCAGAGTGCTAGGATTGCAGGCGTGAGCCACCTCGCCTGGCTTATAAATATTTTTTTAAAAATAAAATGATAGAACTAGATAATCTCTAACTCTTTTCAATGTCTAATATACTGTGATTCCTTGTTTTCAATATGTCAGTAAGCCTAATATACCCTTTCTAACAGTCCTCTAGCTACTAAATTTGTTAGATTTATTCGTATATGCTCACTGAAGCGTCCTTTCTAAGGAATAGTGCTAGAGAAAAAAGAACTCACAGATCATTGCCAACTTTGCTTTTTCTGTAGTCAAAATGGGCCCAACAACATTCTTTACAGCAATTCTCATTATCATAACACTCTTCTTCAATCAAACAGGTTGTTATAAATTGATTCTCTCAGCTGGCGTATGACCACACAATCATCTCATTGGCCCGCCATGGCTAGCTGTGCTGAGATGAGTCGTTTCCAGGAAAACTCTGCACTCTTTGTGATGTAACCTCTTTCTTACTTGCCACGTGTTCTTAGTTGTCGTATCCTATTAACACCACTTCCCTGTTTTCCTTTGGAAATCCAGCCTTCTCCCTTCTTTCCTGTCACTTCTGTCCTTGTTCAAGTTCTCATGACTACTCCCTGGCTACAGTGGTCATGTTCTAGTCCTGGCCACTTTGCTTACTTCCTCTTCTAGTCAATTCTATGGCCACAAGATTTGGAACCACACATCGGGGTGAAGACTTGGTGTTGTCTTTAGCTAGCTTTTATTTTTTTAATTTTCAAATTTTATTTGTTGGGAGATACTTAACATGAGATCTACCCTCTTCGATTTTTGAGTGTACAAATATATAGCAATCTTATGCATGGGTCCAATGGTATGCAACACATCTCTAGAACATATTCATGTTGCGTAACTGAAACTTTATGCCTATTAATTAGCAACTTCCTATTTTCCTCTCCTTCCAGCTCCTGAAAACCACGATCGCACTCTACGATTCTACGAGTGTGAATAGAATTGAATAGAATATTCTACACCATTCTGTGTTTCACTTTCAGTACATACTCAATAAAATTACATGAGATATTCAGCACTTTGTCATAAAATAGGCTTTAGGTTAGATGATTTTGCCCAACTTTAGGTTGATGTAAGTGTTCTGAGAGCATTTAAGGTAGGCTAAGCCAAGTACGTTAGGTATATTAAATGTATTTTTGACTTACGATGTTTTCAACTCGTCGTGGGCTTATCAAGACATTATCCCATCTTAAGTGGAGGAGTATCTGTAGTTCTATTTTCAATTTTTTGAGGAAACTTCTTACTATTTTCCATAGTGGCTGCCACATTTTTGCAGTCCCAACAACGTACAAGGATTCTAGTTTCTCCGTATTCTCGCCAACACTTGTGTTTTTTTGTTTTTATAACAGTCATCCTAATAGGTATGAGGTGCTATCTCACTGTGATTGTGATTCTGATTTGCATTTTCCTGACGCTTCATGGGACATTGAGTATCTTTTTGTATACCTGTTGGCCATATGTATGTCTTCTTTGGAGAAACGTCTATTCGAGTCTTTAGGCCATTTTAAAATCAGATTATTAGGGTTTTTTTTTGGTTATCGATTTGTAGAAGCTTCTTGTATATTGTGGAAATTAACCTCCTATCAGATACATGGTTTGCAAACATTTTCTCCCATTCCGTATGTTGCCTTCTTGCTAGCTTTTGACTTTGGGCTAAACTCTCTCAGCCTAACAATTTCTAGCCGTTTCCTCTCTTTCCAAGCTCATTTATTCTTCTCTGCCTGCTAGAATATATTTCAAGATGCTTTATATAAGACAGACGAATAGGCAAAGCTAAAAAAGTGGATACACACTTTTATTTTTTTTAAGCTTTTCTTTTTATTATTATTATTATTTTTTATTTCAGCATATTATGGGGGTACAAATGTTAAGGTTACATATATTGCCCATGCCCACCCGCCCGACACCCAATAAATGTTATTCCTATATGTCCACTTAAGTGTTGATCTGTTAATACCAATTTGCTGGTGAGTACATGTGGTGCTTGTTTTTCCATTCTTGGGATACTTCACTTAGTAGAATGGGTTCCAGCTCTATCCAGGAAAATACAAGAGGTTCTAGATCACCATTGTTTCTTAGAGCTGAATAGTACTCCATGGTATACATAGACCACATTTTATTAATCCACTCATATATTGATGGGCACCTGGGTTGTTTCCATACCTTTGTGATTGTAAACTGTGCTGCTATAAACATTCGAGTGCAGGTGTCCCATTTGTAGAATGTCATTTGCTCTTTTGGGTAGATGCCCAGTAGTGGAATTGCTGGATCAAATGGTAGATCTACTTGTATCGCTTTGAGGTATCTCCATATTGCTTTCCACAGCGGTTGAACTAGTTTGCAGTCCCACCAGCATTGTAGGAGTGTTCCTCTCTCTCTGCATCCACGCCAACATTTATTGTTTGGGGACTTTTTGGTAAAGGCCATTCTTACTGGAGATAGGTGATATCTCGTTGCAGTTTTGATTTGCATTTCCCTGATGATTAGAGATGTTGAGCATTTTTTCATATGTCTGTTGGCCTTTATTCTGATACTCACTTTTAAAAAGTATTTTTATGCAAAGTCTCTTTGCAGCTCTTATCTGAAAGCTTAATAAGTGAGAATTTTCTGGAATAAATGACAAAAATGTCCCCCCTCCACCAGAAAAAAATGTTAAAATCTTCGCTATGCCAACACTGTATTCATTTTTAAATCCTCTCCTATTTCTCTCATATTCTTCACATCCAGCTGGCTCTTTCTGAAACCAAAAGGTAGTATCGAGTTTGGACACCAACCCCACCTTCTTTTTCCCTGTCTATCACTCAACCCTTTCCTAGGCAGTCTAAAAAGTTTTTATATCCCGTTAACCCTCTCAATTTCCAGCATGCACTCTGCCTTCCATCTAGGCTTATCTGCTCACCTTTTGTTCAGTTTCCCTATCAATAAATCTCTGGGTCTGGAACTTTATATAATCAGTCAATTTCCATTGTTTGTTGAGCTCTTGTAAGCCTTAGTAGCGGGGAATACAAGACACATTCTTTTATCCTCAGAATTTATAATAGTCAAAGCTCTACCTACCCGCCTTCCTCCCAGGCCTCCCTTGTTTACATGAAGGTCAAGTAATGCCTTCCCCAACTCCACCCGATTTCCCAGCAAAACTTGCATGTATCCCATAAGCCAGAAATAGCAAATACCAAACGCTTACCTAATATAAATGCTTATTTGAGACCATCATGTTCTCTTACTATAATATTGCATCCTCGTGCGGTGGCAGTGGTGGGTGGGTGTGTCCATGTCATTTGTTTTTTATTGGATCTTCTGGGGTGGGGGGCAAGGACTGCATCTATTTAAATTGCTTTGTGTGCAGTCAGAGAGACCACATCTATGGTTATTTACATAAGACTGGAAGTTCTCATGGAATCTGACGCAAGCTAAACATCAGTGACATGTGTCAATTAATTCCTTTTCCTTTCTAAAAGAGTAGTCAAAGGTTAACACACAATGCTGTTTGCAGATGGTAGACATGAAGGCAGAATACTTGTAGGCTATTCTCTGTGATGTGGTTCCTGTCTCCAAGGGAAAGCTCTTAAATCTATTTTTCATCTTCCAAATCTTCTTCTTTTTTTTTTGACAGAGTCTTACTCTGTTGCCCGGGCTAGAGTGCCGTGGCACCAACCCAGCTCACAGTAACCTCCAAATCCTGGGCTCAAGCGATCCTCCTGCCTCAGCCTCCCGAGTAGCTGGGACTACAGGCATGTGCCACCATGCCCGGCTCATTTTTTTCTATGTATTTTTAGTTGTCCAATTAATTTCTTTCTATTTTTTTAGTAGAGATGGGGTCTCGCTCTTGCTCAGGCTGGTTTTGAACTCCTGACCTTGAGTGATCCTCCTGCCTCGGCCTCCCAGAGTGCTAGGATTACAGGCGTGAGCCACTGCACCCAGCTCTGCATCTTTCTTTATTCAGGATTTGGGATGAATGGATGAAAGTTAAATCTTGTTGGATCTACCCAACAAGGCAGCCTTCCTGGATACCTTTTTCTCCCTACTATATCATCAATTTCTCTCTATTGGCTTTCTTTTAGTGGCATTTAATTTTCAAGTCTCTTCCCTAAAACAAAGAAACAAAGCCCTCTCTCACCCATCTATATTCCCACCTCACTTCTCAGATATCTCTCTTCCTCTCCACAGCTACATTTCTCGAAAGTTGCCAACATTTGCTGACTTAACTTTTCCACCATCGACTCACTTCTCAACCTACTTCAACATGGCCTTTGCCTCCACATCTCTGTGGAATCAGGTGACCATTGATGACTTCTGTCTTGTTAGTCAATGAGTTCTTGCTTGTAATCCAGAATGAACACGTTTTGGTCACTTTCTTACATGGCTCCTTTAGCAGTTGATACCGCTGACTATTTCCTCCTCTTTCAAAAGCTATACCTTTCTACACACCCAAGGCACTGGTCTTCTCCGCCTCTCCTCTTCCCTCCCTGCCTGCTGTTTCTTAGCTGTCTTGTGTGCGGCTCTTTCTCTCCTGTCTTTTAGTTGTTTATATTCTCGGAGTTCTCTCCCCATCCATCCTCTCTTCTCATTCTGCAGTGTCTGGAGGATTGCTTCCTTACCACGGCCTCAGTGACACATGTGTTATGTTCATTCCAATTGTTCTCTTTCACTTTGGGGTCAAATATCAAATTTAAGGAGATCTCCACTTGGAAGTTTCAAAATCACCTAAAATTCCCAACTGCCTTTCCTCCTGTGTTCTTTGCCTAGTTGCTCCAGCTAGAAATCTGGATGGCATCCCAAAGGCCTGCATGTCCCTTACCCTTGCCCCATTGTAGGCCTGTCTATGCCCATCAACTCTACACCCCTTGAGTCTTACTTCTGTCCTTCTCCACTGTCAACCTTATCTTACTCAAGGCCACCATGGCCTCACCTGGGTTAATACAAGAGCCTCTTTTTCTGTCCTCCCGCCAATCATTTTTTCACACTGTGGCCAAACTTATTCTCAAATACCACTCATGTATTTTAAATGTCTTCTTGAAGTCTTCCATGACTCCAATACCCTGAAGATAGAATGTAAACTTTGCTGAGAGTTGCCCAGAAAGCCTTCACGATCTGGCTCTTCTGTACGGCTCCATCTCTATCCCTTTCATTTTTCTCCCTCACACTCAGCTTGGCGTGCTAAAATATTTCATTTCCTTCCCTGCAACTCATGTCTGTTTCTCAGGGCCTTTGCACATGCTCCCTTTGTCTGACTCTGACCTGTCTTTCAGGACTCGGTTCTAAAGTCACATCCTGCAAGGAGCCTGCCTTGATTTCCATCCCAACCGTGGCCGAGTTGAGTACTTCTTCCATGCATTTCCACGGCGCCCCTGTGACAGTACCAGCCCTTCTCCATTGTGGCTGGTTGCTTATCTCTTACACCCCCTAGATGGAGGATGAGTTGTTGAGGATTGAGACACAAGGACTCATTTATCATCGTCTCTCTAGCAACTGAGCTCAGTGCCGGACGTAGGGCATGTATTCAATGAATATTCTTGAAATAATGGCTAACAATGAATGAGTGAAAGACCATCTGTTACGGTGTTTCTTAACCTCTTTTTCCCATTATCATCCTACTAAGGAGCAAAATTAAATTAAAGTCTCCCCAAGGAGAGAAATGAAATACCAAGGAGCAGACAACTTCTAGAACACCAGGAATATATTTTTTGTCCTAATTTTGTCCTTGACCTTGTTTTGTCAAGATCCAATAGAGCAGGCAGAGATACTGAAAGCCTTAATTTTATGGCAGGCTTTGGCCAGTGAATAAAACCTACTCTGAAGCTAGACACATGTGCTTTGAAATGGTTATCATTTTAATATCATGGGGAAAATAGAAAATTATTTCTGTTGTGCTCTCATTTATTGACTGTCTTATTTTTTTCTGTACAAACCAATCTATTATTTCTAGATTTTTGTATAACATAATAATAAACAATCAAATTGGTTTATGTCTTCAAAAAAAAAGATTTTGTTGGATAAGGTTAAGCTTTGAAAAGCCACAAACCATAGTAATATCTAAGATATTTTTCTGCCCCTAAGAACTGATATATTTATTTATCTTTTTGCCCAATGGGGCAATAATGTTCTCTTTGAGAATGTGTGGTCTATCAGTATTGCTTTTTTCTCCAAGATTATTGAATAAGAAGCTTATAGCTCATCTGTTATTTGTAAAATGAGAAAGTTACAGTGAGTCTGCTATCTTAAGATCCTCTGAATTTCCTCAGGGTAGGTACAGTATTGCTTGCCATTAGACAATGTGTTTTCTGAAAAAGTTTGTGGCCAATGAAACTGCAGACTTATTTTAAAATATATTTTTAATTTTGTAGAACTCTCTTAAAAAGAAATGTCATTTTACTAATATGCAATATACATCTAAACATGCTATGAAGTTTCTTCCTAAAATTATCCTTTAGGAAAGAAGGATTTGCCTTATAAATTTCTCCCACAGATTATGGGACACTTGTTGACTTCTTTTATATTGAACAATTAAATGGTTTAAGCCAAACTTCTAAATTTTTACCCATTACTATAACTCTTTCAACCACGCTACAAACTTAAGAGGTAGTATCTCTTGTTTTTCACACTCTGTAGTAAATGGGTTGGTTAAAGATATGTTTGTGTATCCAAAATTTCCAAGATCAAAGGCTAGTCGAAGACCCCTGTCATTTCACCAATGATATTAATATGTACAGCATTTGCAATTTTTTTCCTAGAAGCCCTTTTTGATAATAGACAGTGAGCGTTCTCAAAGTTTTTAATATTTTAATCAAACTCCTTCACAAACTGTTAAGATAAAGAAGTAGTGTTTTAGAGTTAGATGCCTTCAAGGCTTAATTCACATTCATTTATTTGTTCAGTACATATTTATTGTCTGCCATACTTTGTTTTAAGCTCTAGGAATCTAAGAATGGTAGAAATCTCCTTCATACATGTTAGGAGGGAAATAGATTTTGAAGACATTTATTTGTTCAGTACATATTTATTGTCATGCCATACTTTGTTTTAAGCTCTAGGAATCTAAGAATGGTAGAAATCTCCTTCATGCATTTTAGGAGGGAAATAGATTTTGAAGACAATAAATAAGCAAATATTAATACATAGTATGAGTGATAAGTAAAAAATTAAGAAAAAAGCTTATCAAATGATGTGGGAAAGTGTGTTAAAAATCATCCACATTAGCCTTTGATTGGACCTAAATTTTGATAAATTCATGTGTAATTTCTTAAACTTAGTTTGAATCCCTTATGATAGGGAATAACAGGAATAGGGAAAATGGAATATTTTAGGTTATTAATAAACATGATTAATCCTAAGTATTGAAAAAAAATTTTTTAAATATATATTTTTTGAAAATTTCTAGACTTGAGTTGGCCAAGAAACTTTGGAGGTAATGTTTTTACTGAGAAAATGGAGATTGCCATTTATTCGGGAACTAGGACAAGTGACGAATTGTGAATTGAATGGCATGCTTGGACATGCCAGCCTTCCAGAAAATGCTGTGGGTTACTTCCCCTTCTATATCAGCCACAGTTAGGGAAAAAGCAAACAAAAACCTTTTTCTACATATGGACAGACTGAGGGATAATTTTGGTCTTGCTCTTTTATGTAACAATATTCTTTGATCCCCTATATTTTTAGTTATGGACAAATTTTTACTAACTAGAGAGGTTTCCTGCTCTTATTTGATTATTTGCTTTTTAAATAACAAGAATGTTTCATGTTGTTAAAATGCCTAACTTTTTTTTTTTTTTATCAGATCAGCACATTCTTTGGTGAAGAACTGAGAAATCGGTTCTCAGAAATCATCATTTCAGGGATTCCACAAGTGATAAATATAGCCTTTTAGTTACTAGCTGGGTTATATTTTTGGTGTTCCTTAGGTTTTCCACCGCCTTGGACCTTCTGCCATGATCCACAATAATCACAGTTTGTGATTCCACAGAAAACAAATCCCTGCCACGCTTTAGTTGTGGTCTTGTTGTCATTTTGTGTGATATGGCTCATTCTATTGCATGGACCATAAAGTTTACAACGCTCCTTGGATCTCTGAGTCCAGCTGGTCACAGAGTGGACATTTCTTGGGAATGACATTGGTGTTCTCTGCTCGAATGTGTCTGATGTGAATTCTCATGGGTACCTCTGGCCTAGTGCATTCCAAGCAAGTTTCTACCTCGTGGAGGAATAATCACTATATGTTATGTTTCATTTCCATGCAGCTGATTTTTTTTCCCTACCTGGGCTTTCACATAGATTCTCTGTCTTGAAAATCTCTAGCTTTAGGGATTTTTTCCTTTGACATTTTTCTAGTTACTTCAGTACTTTGCTCTCTTACCAAGTAACTCACAGTATCTCTGTCGTAGTACTGCACGTATAAAAATAACTTATTAAATATTTGGTGTCTGAATTACTGATTTCTGCCTTCTTCCTAATCCCTAAAAATAACTTATTAAATATTTGGTGTCTGAATGACTGATTTCTGTACCCTTCCTAATCTCTACCCATCACGCTGAAGGTTAAAATATCAGTTATTTAGATTCAAAATTTTAAATACGTAAAAAATGTGTTTCTTAGAGGAATTTTTAAAGTTAAGATGGTTATCTAATACTTTTGTATTCTGCAGGAGCAGCCATGTTCCGAGGCAAAGATGAGATGATGCATCTCTCTTTAATTCTTAAAATTAAAAAAATTTAAACAATTTATAACAAAATCATACAGAATAAAGGGATGATGAGTTAGATGATTGGCCATGATAAGAAATAAAATAAATCAGATTAAGTAAGAGATGTAACAAGTTTAGAAAACATAACACTAGCATAACCGCAAAAAAAAAAATGTCGAAATGCCCATTTTCACCTGGTACCTGGCAAAGTCTCCCTTTTGGAAGAATAATCTCTATTTTCAAAAAATGTATGTTTCATTTTCAGATAGAAATATCTAACAACCTAGGAATAGTCATTCCTTGGCAGAAACATCAAATTAAGTTGAATAGCCCAAACAGGCCAGATTCAGCATTCCACAGCATAAAGAAAATCATAAGTACGATTATGGGATGGCAGATTGGAGAGCTCATTAAAGTTTTCAGTTTTGCGATCTAATGCCACAAAGTTAGAAAACCTTTAAAAACACATGGAACTCATTTTTCTTTCACTCTGATGAGCTGGCATCGGGAGGTGATGTCCTCCCTTGGTCTGTGGCTTTATTTCTAGGATGGGGGTCAAGGGATTCGCCTACAATTTCAGGCTGATTCAAAACCAGAGCCAAGCCCTCCTTGTAATTACGTTTTCCTGTAATAGCTCCCAAGCTCTGTTCCTCCCTCAATTTCATGCTTTAAAGGTGGATGATGGGCAGAGGCTTTGCTTGTGCTCGTGCTACTGTGACAAACAGTGAGAAGCAGCCACCCACAAGGGACCAGAGTGGGTCTGTGCGGTGGAAGGACAGTTGGCCACCATGAGCGTTGGAATTTTCCTGTGGATTCGGATGTTTTAAAAAATTGGTAATAGATACCATTCAAGATGAGAGAGGAGCCTCACAAAAGAATAGGTTATTTGAGAATGACCAGCTCTAAAGGACTTCAGAGAAGGCAGCAGAGTGGAACAAAGGACACATTGGATTGTGGGGGACATTGTCCAGCTCAAGGGGTCCTTGGAGAAGTTACAAGCACAACACCCAAGACAGCTGGGGTGGCCGGGGCTGGAGTGAAGAAGGTGCCCAAAATAGATGGTTCTAATGGAGAAACTGACCACATCCCTGTGTCTAATCACAAGGAAGGTGCAAGAAAATACAGAGCTTTGCAGAGCTCTCCCATGATGCTAGGGGGAGAAAAAAAATTTTACTCCATTTGTTTCCTTAAATAAAATTCATATTTCAAGAAATAGGGAGTTGGTTAACGCAATCTAGCCATTGGTTCCAACATTTGAACAAAGAAAGATTCAACTTCTTTGACACACATTCTTGCTAAGCAATCCATTGCTACCTCTTCTTGATTCCACTTTCCCCTTTTACTCACACTTGAGACAACTATTTTATTTAATTTGTAACTGGGTTTAAGCTTGGCTAATTTGTCAACTGGTTTTCCCTTTATAATAAATTCACAAGATACTTTAACCACTCATGAAGTGATCTCTATGTGTCAATAACTATAATTTACTCTTTGTATAAACAATATCACAAATAGGATGTTTTACTAAATACCTTGATCATGAGATGAGGACTTTTTACTGCATTGTGCAACCTTCATGCTATTTATCTACCTAGATAGGGAAGGAGTCGACCCCAAGTTAATAAGGTAGTTCATTACTCACTCACAAGACTATTACTCACGCTTAGCAGAATCATGAAGGAAATTGAAATTGATGTAAATTGTACCTCTAGGTTTCAAAGCAATATGGTTTTTAGTGACTCCCTTGGGAAAAATGAAAGCTATCACTTCCTGGAGCAGAACATGTTATGACATTCTTTGATTAAGGCAGAACAATGAGTTACATTCTCTGGTTAACACTCTACTCTGTATTTCTTTGAATTGTCTTTTTTCCTAATTTTAAAACTAGGTCTAGGCCGGGTGCAGTGGCTCACACCTGTAATCCTAGCACTCTGGAGGCCAAGGCGGGCGGATTGCTCAAGGTCAGGAGTTCAAAACCAGTGTGAACAAGAGCAAGATCCTGTCTCTACTAAAAATAGAAAGAAATTAATTGGCCAACTAAAAATATATAGAGAAAAAATTATCCGGGCATGGTGGCATATTCCTGTAGTCCCAGCTACTTGGGAGGCTGAGGCAGGAGGATTGCTTGAGCCCAGGAGTTTGAGGTTGCTGTGAGCTAGGCTGATGCCACTGCACGCTAGCCTGGGGAACAGAGTGAGACTGTCTCAAAATAAATAAATAAATAAAATAAAAATAAATTTAAAAATAGGTCTAATTATTGTGACCAATATAAAAACTCTGGGTAGAAAAAGTATTGACTAAAAATTGCTAAACCTAAAATATTTGAAGAGTTAAGCTCAATGGTAAGTATTTATGTTTTATTTATTTGCTGCTTCTGTACAGAATAGGTTAATAAATGTGACTTCTTGCTAATGGAAGAAGGAATGAGTAGAGGTTTGCATTCAAAATACCTAAAAAATGTATGTTTCATTTTTAGATATAAATATCTAAAAACCTGGAAATAATCATTCCTTGAGTGAAGCATCAAATTAAGTTTAGTAGCCCAAACAGGCCAGATTCAGCATTCCATAGCATAAGGAAAATCATTAAGTACGATTATGGGATGGCGGATTGGAGAGCTCATTAAAGTTTTCAGTTTTGCGATCTAATGCCACAAAGTTAGAAAAACCTTTAAAATTGTTCAACTTATAGGAAATTACCAAATTGACACATTGGTGTGAGACAAGAGCATTTTAACCTTCGAGCAGGAACAAGAAGGTTTACTCTTTGGACTGCTGCGGTAATCCACCTGGGAATGAAGCCAAATGTTGAAAAGTAAATTTTAAACGGTATGGTGGTTTCATTGACTATACCGGAAAATTTTAAAAATTGATAAACCAGAGCTTCTGTAGGTAAAACTAAATAAGGAAGACTGAAATAAGAAAAAGGAAGGAGAGTGTCAGGCAGGATGGAGGGGGGAGGGGATGGGTGTATACATACATAGTGAGAGCTTTGCACACCAACTGGGGGATGGACTCTGACTCCAGGGGGGAGAGGGGGCAAGGGCCAAATATGTAACCTTAACATTTGTATCCCCATACTATGCTGAAATAAATAAATAAATAATTTAAAAGGGGGGGGAAATAAATAAATAAAGAGAATTTCAGAAAAGAAAAAAAGAAAAGGAAAGGAAGGAGAGAGATTAGTTTTCTTGGAGAATTACATGGTTGTCTTTCCACTTGGAAATAATCTGCTACCTCAATTGGACATTGTTCAGAACTTTGATTTCTTCACCCAAGGTCCGTTTTCCTTTCCTTTCCAATGCACATAACTCCAGTGGGCTGCAGACTTACTGCTCTGCCTATTTGATGCAAAGACACCCTTTGAAGTAGGAGATTTGTAGTCTCTTCATTTCAGTTTTTCCATAAGGTCCAAATTGCTATTTCTATGAGTCAATAGTAATGGAAACCAGTTCTTCTCTTCGTAAGTCTGAGCTGTTGCAGGCAAGAGATGCTTCAAAGCATTCTGAGTGTCACCAAGAAAAATAACTTGGGCCCTAAGGACTGACATTTTTGTTTATTATACGGCCAGCTCTTATTGATAGCATCTGTTAATTGTAATCTTGTTTTAATTATAGTAAAACACAATGCTATTCTTGATTTGAATTAAGTTAATGTTTGCATTTAATTATCATTACCTATAGCACAACGTACTGAATCACTCTGTAAAATATTTTCTCACATATTATTTGTCATGCTTAATTTTTATAGTTCTATAGTCTCTTGAAGCATATTACCTTTTCCTTTGTTTTCCTGGAATAAAGCCTCCATGGACTTCCGGTTTTGGAATTTTTATTAAAGATTTGGGAAAACCAAAATGGTAGACAGCATTTGGTCTTGTCATTCAAATTATTGTCGAAATCACTAATTTCCACTGCATTGCCACCTTTAAATCATGCTCAAAGAGGAAGTAGCAAATTTAGAAACTGCTGGCATTACTATTGGTACATATTTTATTTGAATTGAAACTAGTTTTAGCTTCTTTGAGCCTCAGTTTCCACATTTGTAAAGTGGGGATGGTGATATCTATTTTAAGGTCTTTAGGAGAAATAAGATAGTGCATGTAGAGCATATATATAAGATCTATATCTGCTATTATGGGTCTTCGATGTATTTTACTTCTTGGATCTTTACATGTACCATTAAATATTGCTTTATAATTTTTGCATACTTATAATTCTTTTATCTTGAAAAATCTCAAAGAATTTGTTGTTCATATGTCAGTTCACTTTCTTTTTTTTTTAAGTATGAATCCCAAATGTAGTCCACTTTTATTACCTATAGTCCTCATGTTGCCCATTAGATCTCTCAACTTGTTGCTCCTACATGTCTGCTTCAGTTCACTTTCATCCTTCCCTAGGAAAACACAACTGTGTAGTTTTCTGAACCATGTGTGTGTGAATTTCAAGTATCTTTTAAATATATATATGTGTGTGCATGTATATTTGTGTATGTGCATACATCTCTAAATAGAACATGTTACACACCTATTTAAAACATTTTCTCCTCTAGTATTTTATTATATCTATAAATAGGTTTCCCTTTTGCTAATTAAACATTGTAGTGAGAAAATTAGGAAGGAAAATGAAAAATGTATCAGCCACCCCATTCCTGGAGGTATATCATTCACAGACCATGGAAAAAGAATAAAACGGGTTGTGGAACATTTCGGGGTCCAACTAACCATTAGCAAACCAATGGCTGTCCAACCCAAGGGCCACTTTTCAGGTGGGGGAATCGCTACAACCTGTTGTTTCCAAGCATCTCAGTAGGAACACCCAAGGGAGCATTATTTTTTTTTTGGTGGCATCTTGTTAACTCACAAGCCCCAAAGTTCTGCACTTAAAATGTGGCTGAAAATTTAAGCAGAAACCTGTCAATGAGTAGCTTAGTGTCTTAAAACCATATATTTAGCCAAAGGAAGGCGTGGCCCCATGGTGTTTCTCTGTAGATCCCAACACTTTTAAGAGCAAAGGGTTGGACCGCTTTTAGGCATTTCTTACAAGTGTATAGAAGCTTCTTTCCTCTTATTTTCTCCCCCAAAATATTATTTTCATAGCTCTGGTGAAATAGAAGTCACCTTTTAGATTTGCCACATTTGAATGCTAAGATTGTGGGGTGGTTGTTTTAATAACTCAGGAATATTCACATGTTTCCACCCTGGAGCTATTCTAAAGAGAAACCACAGTTCCAGAAATAAACAAAGCAAACAAAAACCAAATAAACTAATGTGATGTCTTTTAGGTGGCAGTCGTAAGGTTACTGGGAAAACAGTGTTTGACTCTGCAAATGTATTTTCCCCTGTCTTTAAAATGTAACTATAAGCCGGTATTTCTGCTCTGTTTTTATTTTGGTAGCCTCTGAATGTCAAAGAGAGGTCAGGAGGGGAGACTGAGGGAGGACATCTAGCATGTTGGAAAACCATCTCTGCATGCCCTGAGTTTTGGCCTCAGGAGTGGCTCTTTCTGTAGGTCCATTCTCCTCTTCCTCCTTGAAGAGCAAACACCACCAGCACTCAGTATTTCTTTAATTTGGGCTCCCCCATCTCTCACTGCTTATTTTTTCTGCGTGTCCAAACACTCCAGAGCTTCTTGCTATTATCATCTCTCCAAAGACTACTAAAGAATGAGTCATTTACTTACTCGTTTATTCATTCAACAAATATCTTAGAGATTATCTACTATGAATATATATGGTCAAAGAGTTCTGAGCTCCAAGGTTAAAAAAAGAAATGAAAGCTACAATCTGAAACGTGCAATCTAGTGAGGAAATCCACCTTTATTTATTTATTTTTTTCCCTAAAGTTAAATGTCTTTACTTTTTATATTGAAATATCTCTTCACACAACTTTTGGAAATTTTACTGGTTACTTAGAACCTAAGGTGTAGAAACCACTGAACTAATTTATTCCAATAGTTTTTTTTTACCGTTAACATTCTCTGATCATATGATTTATTCTTCTCTTGACTTTCTACATTCCAAAGGAAATGTCTTGTGATAATCAAAGAACTTCAGGAAACTCAGTGGCTGTATCAATCACGATAGAATGGATTATGCTACACTAACAATAACAGAAAAATTTTCAGGGGCTTATAAAATAATCACGTTTAAGGAAATCCACATTTAAAATACACACACATGCAAATATGCACACATTTAAAAAGTGACATCACAATGCAAATGTGTGCGTTAAGAAAATGGCAGTCAATGGAAACCATATGACCAGCAGTGTGAACATGGGCATGGCCAGCCTCGCAGGTGTGGAAACTCAACTCTCTGGAACTTTCTCCATAGTTAGTGAGGAATCATTTATTTTTAAGGGACAAAAACCCTCTTAAGCTAAGGAAAAGGGAACTACACTAGAGCAATATAATGAATCTGGACTGTCAAAGGAAACCTCTCTGTCTCTCTTTCCATGCGATCTCTCTGCTCTTTCCTTCTCTGAAAACCAGTTTCCTCCACAAGGTTCTTGGTTTCCGCTCTTCCTCAATCTCAGTTTGGATGCACTTTTTATTTTGTTTACCAAGAGCCCAACTTCCATTCCAGTACCGCAAATGTGCCTACAATCGACTTATGAATTGTAATGACATAAATCTGTGCTTGTTTTGGGTTACTTTTTTCAGAAGCACCCAGAAACCCAGAGGTAGGAGTGGAGAAGCCAGACAGTAAAAACGGATGTAGGCTTGGTAGGATGTAGAGTGAATGTGATGACAGCAAACGGAAGCAAAAGTGTTAAAGGCATGGAATGGAAGGGCTTAAATTACTAGAATCAAAACAGTATTAGGAAGCCCAAAGGGACAAAAACAGTAGGAAAAAGAGGAAAATCCAATCCAAGGACAGCATTGGAGATGTTGGATTAATACTACTCAGTTTTAGAAACAATGGTGATCTAGCACCTTTTGTATTTTTCTGGATAGAGCTGGAGCCCATTCTACTAAGTGAAGTATCCCAAGAATGGAAAAACAAGCACCACATGCGCTCACCAGCAAATTGGTATTAACTGATCAGCACCTAAGTGGACATATAGGAGTAACATCTATCGGGTGTCGGGCAGGTGGGAGACGGGAGGAGGGGACGGGTATATACAAACACAATGAGTAAGATGTGCAGTGTTTGGGGGATGGTCACGCTTGAAACTCTGACTCGAGGGGGGAAGGGGGACATGAGCAATATACATAACCTTAACACTTGTACCCCCATAATATGCTAAAATAATAAAAAAAAAAGTTTCAAGGAATCTGGGTGGGGATTATAAAGTAATTCTTTGCACTACTTTTGCAACTTAGTGTAAATCTGAAATTTTGTTAAAAATTTAGCAAAATTCAAGCAACATAAAAATATATCTCTGAAAATGATTTCAAAGCGATTTCTTATTCTTGTTTTAATCCCTTTCCTCGGTCATTATCATAGTCAACAGTTTGCTGAGTAACCTTCTAAATTTTTGCTATGCATATACAAATATATATGTGTGTGTTTAATATATGTTTATACACATAATTTTTAGTTGGTTCATATTAAACAATACAGAAGAATATTTTACTGCTTGATTTTTTTGTTTGTTTTTGAGACAGGGTTTCACTCTGTTGCTGGGTCTAGAGTGCAGTGGCATCATCGTAGTCCACTGCAACCTCAAACTCCTGAGCACAGGTGATCCTCCTGACTCAGCCTCCTGAGTGGCTGGGACTACAGGCATGCGCCACCACTTCTGGCTAATTTTCCTATTTTTTTTAGAGATGGGGGCCTTGCTATGTTGCTCAGGTTGGTCTGGAACTCTTCGCTTCAAGTAATTCTCCAGCCTTGGCATCCTAAAGTGTTAGGATTACAGACATGAGCCACCTTGCCCTGCCTACTTGATTTTTTAAATGCTATTATCATTGATATTTTCACATGTCAGTACATATACCTCTTTTTGTAAAAACTAATATAGTTGTATAATATCCAGGATATGAATTTAGTACAACTTATTTAATAATTTTCCTACTGATGAACAAGTAGATTATTTTCTATTTTTTAAAAATAAAAAACAGGCCGGGCCTGGTGGCTCACGCCTATAATCCTAGCACTCTGGGAGGCCGAGGAGGGTGGATAGCTCAAGGTCAGGAGTTCGAAACCAGCCTGAGCAAGAGTGAGACCCCGTCTCTACTAAAATAGAAAGAAATTAATTGGCTAACTAAAAATATATAGAAAAAATTAGCCAGGCATGGTAGTCCCAGCTACTCGGGAGGCTGAGGCAGGAGGATCGCTTGAGTCCAGGAGTTGGAGGTTGCTGTGAGCTAGGCTGACGCCATGATGCTCTAGCCCAGGCAACAGAGTGAGACTCTGACTCTAAATAAATAAGTAAATAAAAATAAAAAACAAAACAAAAAAATAAATGGTATTTAATTTTCCATGTGCACTAGTTTTCCTCTTATGATCAGCTTCGATAAGCTACTTTTTCTTGCTGAAAGAGTTACCGTAGTAAATTGATTTGTGACAAGGGGTTTCCCGGGAAAATCATCTGTGCTGGAGACAAGGAAATATCACGATGATGACGATGGCACTTGTGTAGGAGTAGCTGGATTTATTTTATGTTAATTCAGGAACAATATCCAGTTGTTTTGTAGGTGGGTGGTGCTGGAGATGCTAATCTGGGAGGCAGCTGTTCTTCTTGTCTGGCTCTTGTTTTAAGAATAGTCAGCTAAGGACATTAAACTTTAATCCAGTGGGTAGAAAAGAGTTTGTAAATAAAAGTGCAGGCGCTGGTCTGACATAAGAGAGCTGAGGGGTCTGTAGAGATGGAAATGTAAATTCTGAGCATGAATTTCTACAGCTGCTGTGGGAAGTTTATTCCTTAGTGTAGTAGGAACGTGGTCATTTCGAGCAAGCTCAGTGGCCATGAAGCTGAGCTCTTTCTCTGTAACACAGACATGCAAACACACATACACACACCCCTCTGAAGTTTGTACTTGTTCCCATAGGTCTTTCTGGATATCTGATCAACAGGAGTACCAGTCCAGAGTCTTGAACCATAAATGCCCAGAGAACTTCTTATGGTGCCAGTCCTGGGTGCCTGGGCAGCGGGAGGAAGAAGAGGCTGGATCTTGGGTGAAGGGGTCTGTTGATGATGTCTGTGCCTCTGAATCTGGTGATGAGCTCAAATAGAGACCAAAGGTAGGACGTTAAAACAAGGACCCGGTGCCATTGTTGCTAAGAAGAAATTGATCAGGAAGAGGAGTCAGCCAAGATTTCCGATTACAAATTGCTTCAGACAAGGTTAAGTAGTTAACCCAGTGTACTCTGGACATTTGGGACCATAAGAGGCTAAACACTGATTCTGTAGACCAGGTACTAACTGAGAACATAGGCATGGAGGTGGTTTGTTTCTTCCGGAGGTTGATATATCACTATTTCTGGGGTCCTAGTTCTTGGCATATAGTATCTCCCAAGACTTATAGTTGCGATATAGTTTCATTTTCCAAGATGGTATAGTTTTGAATCAGATGAATAAAATTGTGGGAAATATTAGCCCAGAACCACAAATGGGTCAGTTTTAAGCCAGAGAAAGATATTTCTGGCCATGATGATATGTTAGAAGTATCAAAGGTGTCTTTAGACCTAAATAAAATAGCGTCAGGAAACTATAAAAGCTATGTCTGGTCCAAATGATTTTCTGGGTTTAGGGCAATCGTGCTAAGGCATGGCTCTTCAGAAAAAGATTAGTGAGGAGTTTATAGCTCAGAAGAAATATACGACATGATATTCTGGAACATTGAGGACCTACCTACTGAATACATTAACATTATAGAGATGATTGTGTGTGTTTTAGTCACTGGCCTACAGTTTGTGCCAATGAAAGTGAGCTCTAGTATCTTTGGAAGATTTAAGAATCGGATTTCTAAGGTAATCTAGGGATATCTTTGGGTGAAAATAGATGACCTCACACACCTGTCTACCTATGCTTGGCACACACTTCCAAATGGTTGTGACTCTTGAGCTAAGTTGAGAAAATGGTACCAGAATTTATTGGTCTGTAATATTCTTCATGCCTTTTTTTTTTATTGAGAGTAAAATTTACTTAACATAAATTAACTCTGTACAAGTGTACGATTCAGGGCTCACTTCAGCAGCACATATACTAAAAGTGTACAATTCAGTGGCATTTGGTACATTCACAACGTTGTGCAATCGTCACGTCTATGCAGTTCCAGAACATTTCATCATCCCCAAAAGGAAACTCCAAAACCAGTAAGTGCTTCATGTCTTTTTTGCATTCGTACTATGTCCACCTTCCTGGACGTGCTCCTATCTCCCACCCATCTGCGGAAATTCAAACCAGGTTATGATGGGACTAAAATAATCAGAAAAAGTAAATGAGGCTGGACTCAGTAGTTGGAATCCTTCCCGGGTGGACTCAATGCCGTGATCTGCCTTCACCTGGAATTTCTCTTGTGAGATCTGCATTTAGGCACTGGGTTCTAGTCTTCTTTTTGTTAACTTTAATTTGTGATATTAAATATATATATGGGAATAATTTTACATGAATGCATAGGTAGAGCACATCAATATTTTCAGCTTAGAAAGATATCCTTTGTGAAGTTACACTTCCAGGCTTGGAGTGTGATTGGTTGTGGTGTGAAACTGGATTCAAGGTCTTTTGGTTTATCAGATCAGTACATGAATAAAGTAGTCTGCAGGAAAGAAGGTTAAAAAAATAATAGAAGTATAATATAAGCAATAGAATATAGCCCAATTTCTTTGTACTCTTAAGTAATCTTGATAAACCACAGCAATACTCAATATTTAATGCTCTGCGTGGAAAATTCCTTTGCTTTCCAATGATTCCATGTGCTAGTAAAATGAAAATGAATTTTCTTTATTAAGAGAGGGCGCAAAAGTTATGCAAGATGTCTTCTATTGCTAGTTTTACTATTTTACTTTCCAAAATAAACAAAATTTAATAGAAAATAAATGGTAATAGATATCCTAGTATTCTATATATTCTTTCTTAGAATTTGTAAGAGGCTGTAAGTATCACATCTTTAATCATTTAACTTTGTACAAGAACTCAACACAGGTGAAGACAAGTTATAAAATTCCCCTAACGGTTAATTGAACAAAAGAAAATATCGCACTTGGAGTCTTCATTAATTGAGAATTTTATCTTTGCACTCTTTAGTGCATTTACGTTGCTTTCTTCAAATTTCTTGGACTGATCTTTCTAAAATTCTTCCTAACATCCAGACAATTTTCGAAATAAGGTTACTGGCTTAATCTATAGGGCATTGTTCTAATTTGTATCAGGCAGTGAGGCATGAAGCCTTAAACTCTAGCTAAAAAATCCGGTGTTCAAACACAGAAAAGAAATGGAAGGGTGTCAATGCTAAGAAAAAGAGGAGGAGGAGAAAAGAAAGACAAGTTACAGCCTTGATTTATTTTCTTCCTCCCATTCTTATGGGCTCCTCCCCTACATTGCTAGCCATCTGATATTTTAAGAATTCAAAGGTGCCTCCCAACCCCTAATCTTGTGGCTTTGAATCCTGCTGGGTGGCCCATTTACCCCCTGTCTTTGCCTCTGAGCAGCTGACCTCTTTGAATTTTGCAATTAAAATATCCAAGTCCAGAACTGCACCTTCTGGACTGCAATGGAAATATCCTATGGTGTACCCGGTGTAGAGTTGCAGACAAAGACAACTAGATGGAATTAAAAAAAAAAAAAAAAAAAAAAAAACAAATAAAAAAACTCACCTATAGGGAAACATTTTTTGAAGAAAACCCATCAAACAATCAAAAATGTCATTCTTCACCCCCTCCAAGTTTGTCTCTCTCTGGTGGTTGCATTGCATTAAGTAAAAACTGTTTCACTCTTGCAATGGAGCATTTTTTCCATAAAAATCGTCCTTCAGGGATATGACTTGAATATATTTGTATACAGAATCCTAGTGGCGGGTTTGGGTGCATCTAAGAACAATTTTAAAATGGGCGAAGTCTGCTGTGCTCTGTGTCGCATGCATTTCTCCTCTTCCGCTAGAAAGTGACCAAACCTCACTGGCTCTATGGGAGTCAATTTGGGGATCGATGGTTCCCTCGAGAATGTTCTCTCCTGCCACCTAGGTGCTGCTGTAGTCGCCGCAGCCCCGACGCTCACATTTACTGGCTTGCATTTTTCAGAGGTAAACGGATTCTCCTCAAAGAATCTCTTTCTTAATTCTGTGTCTCTCTCGCCTGCTCGATCGCCCATCTCTCCTTCTTCTCCATGCATCCATAACCCCAAACCTGGCTGCAAACGCTTCACATACTTGCATGGAAGCATCCGTAAAATCGAGAGGGAGGCTGCCTTGGGTCCCCAAGGTCCCCTGAGCTGGGTTTCAGGTCCAAGGTCAACCGCAGTCGGCCTTCCCTGGCTCCTGACTCAGTATTTTTTTTCCTATTTTTTTTTAATTTCAGCATCTTATGGGGGTACGAGTGTTAAGGTTACATATATTGCCCTTGCCCCCCCACCCCCCTCGAGTCAGAGCTTCAAGCGTGCCCATCCCCTAAACATTGTACCTGTCACTCATTGTGTCTGTATATACCTATCCCCTCCTCTGCCCTCCCACCTGCCCGATACCCGATAGATGTTATTCCTAGATGTCCACTTAGGTGTTGATCCGTTAATACGAATTTGTTGGTGAGTGCACATGGTGCTTGTTTTTCCATTCTTGAGATACATCACTTAGTAGAATGGGCTCCAGTTCTAGCCAGGAAAACACAAGAGGTACTAGATCACCATTGTTTCTTAGAGCTGAATAATAAGTACTCCATGGTGTGCATAGACCACATTTTATTAATCCACTCCTGCATTGATGGGCACTTGAGTTGTTTCCACAGCTTTGCAATTGTGAATTGTGCTGCTATAAACATTCGAGTGCAGGTGTCTTTTTCATAAAGTGACTTTTGATCTTTTGGGTAGATGCCCAGTAGTGGAATTGCTGGATCAAATGGTAGATCTACTTGTATCGCTTTAAGGTATCTCCATATTGCTTTCCACAGGGGTTTTACTAATTTGCGGTCCCACCAGCAGTGTAAGAGTGTTCTTATCTCTCCACCTCCACAACAACATGTATTGTTTGGAGACTTTTTGATAAAGGCCATTCTCACTGGAGATAAGTGATATCTCATTGCAGTTTTGATTTGCATTTCCCTGATGATTAGAGATGTTGAGCATTTTTTCATATGGTTGTTGGCCATTATTCTGTCTTCTTTTGAAAAGTTTCTGTTCATGTCCTTTGCCCACTTTATTTTAAAACCTTCCAAATCTGACATTCCACCAGCTTTGGAAACAGCTTCTTCATAGCACTTTTGCTCGCTTTTGCTTTTTCACTAATTCAAGCTACTCATGACATTTTTTTTTCCCCCGTAGAGGAAAACAGGCTCCATGTACTTATTTGAACTTGGAGATGCATGATGGAAGACACAAAGGACCTTCCATTTTCCTCATAGTCACCAACTTTTGTGACTAAGAGAAATGTATAATTGCCAAGCTAAGAAACGCCTGCAAATAAGAGAGATGGTTATTATAAAAATAAGCACCTGTAGACACTATTTATTTTATTGGAAAAAAATAACGGTTTAGAGGAAGAATCCAAGCTATAATAAAATTAATTACTGTTCCACAAGCCACCCTCAAGAGGGTTTCCAGTGAAAAAAATTCGTTTTTACCATTCAGCTATGCACATGGCTGCCAACATGCCAACTGCCGTGGCTCTTTGACCTGCAGCTTGTGATATCTGAGTGTTCCAAATAGTTTTGTCCATTTAGTATTCCCCAGATCGCTGGTTTTCTTCAAGATGCTGCCAGGGGATCCACCAAGTAAATTATCGGTCACATAATTTTTTAAGCTGCTAATTACTCCATCTCCTTTCGGAGTTTCCCAAAGAATGTTTGCATGTTAAAGGGCTTCAGGAGGAAACTGAAACCAGAAGTCATCTTTTCTGGTCAGTGTCATCCCAGCTTTCTGTTTCCCAATATCTGTTTCAAAAATCAATGTGGGCCAGGCGCAGTGGCTCACTCCTGTAATCCTAGCACTCTGGGAGGCCAAGGCGGGAGGATCGTTCGAGGTCAGGAGTTCGAGACCAGCCTGAGCAAGAGCAAGAGCCCATCTCTACTAAAAATAGAAAGAAATTAATTGGCCAACTAAAAATATATAGAAAAAATTAGCTGGGCATTGTGGTACATGCCTGTAGTCCCAGCTACTCGGGAGGCTGAGGCAGGAGGATTGCTTGAGCCCAGGAGTTTGAGGTTGCTGTGAGCTAGGCTGATGCCACAGCACTCACTCTAGCCGGGGCAACAGAGTAAGACTCTGTCTCAAAAAAAAAAAAAAAAAAAAATCAATGTGGCCAGTGATTGCTTTGAGTTTTATACGTTACAGGTCTAGCCACCTCTCTGTTATACCTCCATTTGCTTTTCAATCTTTTTTGGATAAATAAGTTATTAGAATTCTGCAGCAGATACTGCTTGCTATTCATCAATAAC
Source organism: Mirza zaza (assembly GCA_008750895.1). Classification (NCBI taxonomy): domain Eukaryota; kingdom Metazoa; phylum Chordata; class Mammalia; order Primates; family Cheirogaleidae; genus Mirza; species Mirza zaza. The sequence continues at coordinate 20,539 of VSMD01025995.1, read as the reverse complement.
TCCTCTGATTTCTGCACACGCCAAAAGCAAAGAACTCTCTCCCTGGGCGTTATTTTGGGCTGTAGGAGCATGTTTCCGCCTTACTTCCGGGAAAAGCCGGAAGTCCTGGGGAGCTGATGTTTCTAATGGCAGTTCCCCACCAATGAAGGATGAGAACTCATAGATAAACCCCTGAGCTTCCTGGTTCCTTGGATTGAACCATTCTGAGCCTGGTCTACACCGCTTCCCAGAATTCCTCAGACCTAGACTGAGCTCTAGTTCTCTGCTTCCGTACCTTGCTCAACAACCATCTTTTTTTTTTTTTTTTTTTTGAGACAGAGTGTCACTTTGTTGCCCAGGCTAGAGTGAGTGCCGTGGTGTCAGCCTCGCTCACAGCAACCTCCAACTCCTGGGCACAAGCGATCTTCCTGCCTCAGCCTCCCAAGTAGCTGGGACTACAGGCATGCACCACCATGCCCGGCTAATTTTTTCTCTATATATTAGTTGGCCAATTAATTTCTTTCTATTTATAGTAGAGACGGGGTCTCGCTCTTACTCAGGCTGGTTTTGAATTCCTGACCTCGAGCAATCCGCCCTCCTTGACCTCCCAGAGTGCTAGGATGACAGGCCTGAGCCACTGCGCCCGACCAACAACCATCTTTATTATTGGCTCCCTCCTTTTCCCACTAAATCTCCCACCCTCCTGCTCTGCTTCCTAGAATCACCTCTCCATAAGCTATTTACACTCAAAACACTTTCTCAAGACCCGGAGACACATGCCAGCCCACACTACAAAAACTTTGAAAAGAGTTCTCTATGTTTGCAACAGATGGACGATTTGACAATTTAGATGTTGTCTAGTCATTCCATCAAGTCTTTGCATGTCTTTATCTAAATGGAAGTTAACGCTTCTTGATACCAATCAAGCTCCCACCAAAGTGTTGAGTCAAAACAGGTGGACAGGATACACAATGGTATTCAAATGTTCCCCGTCTCCTTTAGAGCGTTGGGAATTCAGGCCAAACCTGTGTTAACAAAATGCTGTTGAAATAAGATGCACACATGCCATCTTGGTCCATTAGCTCATTGAGGTCTGCAGTATGCAATTGCTTTCTTATTTTTCTGTGTTTCCATGGTATCTTACTGTCAGTCCTCAAGTCTGACCAAAGCATCTGTTTCTCACCCTCCACAACATAGTTCTACCAGGAATGACCATTTTTGCTTCATGCAAGTAAATGCATACAGTGCATGGCATTTATTTTTGTTTTTTGAAGAGAAGGCTGAAACTAATAATAATGTAATTGGGCTTGCTATTCTTAACCACCCGTCCTCAAAACCACTCAGTACAAACAACTTCTAGACCAACTCCGTCTGGGAAAAGCAGATTTAGAAAGGAGGGAGACACTATAGACAGTACCACATGCAAGAAAGAAAATATAATGTCTAGGCCTGATACATTGTGGGGTGGTGCAGGATGGTGACTCACTTTGCAACTATAGTTCTTCCTGAGCTTAGGGAAAAAAACCTAAGTGGTCTCTTATGCAACGAGAACAGCTCAAACAAATCTCTCCTAACCCTGCATTGCTGCACGACTAGATGTCGCCAATGTTAATATCTGTATTGGACACTCTGTGTAATTATTTTTTTCTGAAAGAGCAGACCAAACAATCTCTCAAGTATAGAAAACTCTCTGTACACACAGTCCTGTCCAGTACAAGCAACAAGGAGAGCTTGACAAATGAAAAGAAGCCAGAAATATTTATGAAATTTTTGAAAAGCAAACTCATAGTTCCACCCTAAAAAGGAATACACTTGCAAATAGCACAACCTGCTGAATCGTGTTGGCCAATGAGATAGAGCCAAACACCCCAGCAACCTCGCCCGGGAGAGAACTCTTGAGTTTTTATGAAGCAAAATTCCAGAGTTATAAATAAATGTTCCGAACATCTCTATAATTACTTGTTACTCCTGAAGTATTACCTGGGCAGAAATTCATCTTACTTAAGGCCTCTTTTACAACCTGACCAGTAATAAGGAATTTAGTCCAAGAAGGTACATTTTTACTTTAGGCAGGGTAGACTATAAACATGCCACCTCCTCCTACCACGGGGTGAGCATTTCCCCACAATTCTACCTCTCAGTCGGAGAGATCAGAGGCTGAGACCTCTTTGCTGACTTCAGCCTTGGACTTGGTACAGATAGAATCATGAGCAAATAAATGACCTCTATCCATTTACTTCTCAGCAAAATCTGCAACAGAAAGTCTTTCCCACCCCAACAAAAGTGCTAACTAAAGAGAAACGAGTTTATGGGAACTAATAACCAAATCTTTTCTGTCTTTCAGCTCTTCGTTCTTGGCCTTGGAAAGATGTACATCATCCCAATAAGGGAACCCTCAGAGGATATAGAAGTTTTTTTTACTTGCTTGTTTTCGTGGCCTTTCAATTGCCCGGATACTACTCCTGTCATCCGGGCCAGGAACCCAGAGTCATGGGGTTTTCTGGCGTTTCTGGCCCTGTCCAAACTACCAGTTCTATTGATTTGGCTTTGTGAAAAAACATCCTTTCCCACTGATAACTTTTTTATAACATTAAAAGTAAGAAGGTAAAACGATGGAATCACACTTTTAAAAGAAAAAAGAAGAAAGCTTTTTAAGAAAAGATTGTCCAGGTGCTCGGTAAGATTTGAGAAAAACATTTTCTGCAAACAAATTTAAAATCCATAGTAGAAAAAAATAGGTTAATATGATGAATATTATAGTCACGTTTTATTTTTTTTTTATTTTCAGCGTCTTACCACATCAAGTCATGTTTTAATATGTATTTTATCTAGAGCTTCCCATCTTATAACAAATATTTCTGAAGATGACATTAACACCTGTAATATCTTTAAGTCCGTAGACTGATTTAGAAGCAAAGGGCTATTTTCCTTAAATATCATGCCATCTAATCAGACTCTATGCTTTATAATTTTTTTAAAATTCTAATTCCAATAAACATGAAAGTTGATAAACAGCAAAAATAGATAACAGAAATATCATACATAATTTGCTTCTTATCTGTCGTTTGGCTATTAAATATTCTTTTGTGCCTATGTTTGTGCTGAGTTCTAAGAAAATGTGAAACAGATATGAAAATATGATTTTAAACTTCAACAGACTTGCCGTTAGTTAGGGGGAGGGATGAAAGACACAGTTCTGATTACATAATTTCTTTTTTTTCTTTTCAGACAGAGTCTCACTCTGTTGCCCAGGCTAGAGTGAGTGCCGTGGTGTCAGCCTAGCTCACAGCAACCTCAATCTCCTGGGCTCAAGCCATCCTCCTGCCTCAGCCTCCCGAGTAGCTGGGACTACAGGTATATGCCACCATGCCCGGCTTTTTTTTCTATATCTTTTTAGTTGGGTAATTAATTTCTTTCTATTTTTAGTAGAGACGGGGTCTTGCTCTTGCTCAGGCTGGTTTTGAACTCCTGACCTTGAGTGATCCTCCCTCCTCGGCCTCCCAGGGTGCTAGGATTATAGATGTGACCCACTGCGCCTGGCCTGATTACATAATTTCAAAAACTACCCAATGACATGGTAGTTAAGGACCCTCACCACATATACTACCCCTGCAATTCTCCTCGATCCATTCTAAAGTCTAGCCAAACCACAGTGACTTATTATTCCTTGATAGACCGTCACCAAGCTCCACATGTTGTTCAGGCAGTCTTTGCCAGTTAGGTATTCTCTCTCTCAACATCTCCTAACAGAATCTTCTACCTCAGTTAAGTGGAATCACTATCCCTTCCTCATTCCCTTCTAAGTAGAAGTAAGTCTTTCTGTCTGAATTCTTTTAGCTCTATTTATTTCTCATGTTGTTTTTTTTTTTTTTAATTCAATGCAGTACTATAAATATTTGTGTATATTTTGTATTTGCCCTACTAAAATTACTTGTAATAGCTTGAAAGTGAGTTATCATAGTCTAAGAAGGCTAAAGGGAGGATTTAAACTTGGTTTAGGCCAGGCGAGGTGGCTCATGACTGTAATCCCAGCACTTTGGGGTGGTCGAGACAGGAGGATCGCTTGAGGCCAGGACATTGAGACTAGCCTAGATGACATGGCAGGACCTCATTTCTACAAAAAATTAAAAAATTAGGTGCGCGTGGTGGCATGTACCTGTAGTCCTAATGACTTGGGAGGCTGAGGCAGGAGGACCCCTTGAGTCCTGACTTAGAAGTTGCAGTGAGCTGTGATTATGCCACTGTACCCCAGCCTGGGCAAAAGAGTGAGGCCCTGTCTCATAAACAAAACAAACAAACAAACAAACTTTGTTTGGACTACTAAGGATAATTATGCAAACTAGGACCAGAGTGGCTAAGAATAACCAGAACCAGGAGTCTGGCTGCCCGGGGAAGCTTTTTAGAATTACCTAATGAATGGCTAAGTAGGCAACCTAACAGGCCACAAGATAAGACCTGCTTAGCTGGAATCCCAGGATATAAGCTCTACTTCCAGGATCTAGGCTCTTTGTGGAGAAGTAATATATGCAAGGGCAAAAGAAGGACTTTTTGATTTTTAAAGGGGCTGGATTTGCAATCGATTTCACTATTAATTTTGCTGGGCATGGGATTCTCTAATCTTCCATTTCCTCATCAATAAAATGGGCGTTATAATTCCCACCCAATTGAGTTGCTGTCAGGGGTTAAGATAATATATGAAAAGCTCTTGGTGCATAGGAAGGGCTCTATAAAAGGTGACCCACCGTTATTATTAGCTATGGGCCACACTTTGTACACTTTTTAGGTATGGGATGGGGAACCTGTGGTCCGAAGGCCACATGTGACCTTCTAGGTCCTCAAGGTTCGCCTTTTGACCGAATCCAAATTGTACAGGACAAATCCTTTTATTGAGAGGGGTGCAGCAGAGAAAGATGAAGCTTTTCTCGTCTCCTTTGGTGCTTCCAAAAAGAACAATCTTGAAATCAGAAGGTCACAGGTCATAGAGATCCTAACAGAAGTGGTGATGGAGATGACGAAAATAATAACAGAACTTACAGCAGCTGATATTTATTGAGTGCTTATTATGTGGCAGGCACCACGCTAAGCGCGTCGTGTGAATTAGTGCATCGAATCCTGACACCAACGTATACTGTAAAGGAAACGAGTGGGGACTGACGTTTAGGTGTCGCAGCAGGAATCCCCTTGGGACAAAATGTGTCTGGATCTCAGGAATCCAAGTCACTAGAAATACATTCGAGGCCCAGATGGGAGGCCAGGGGCAGGGAAAGGGCACTGAGACCGAGGCGCAGGGCTGACATGCAGTGGAACGGTGGTGAGGTCGTCACAAGGAGTGGCAGTCTCCATTTGGTCAAGGATGACCTCCCTGCCTGCGACCCTGAATTAGGGCAAGAACGGCAATTTTTTCCTCCTGTACAATTTTAGGCCAAGCAAATGATCACCCAAAGCCTTGTGTTTGAGATCAAATCCAGGCTTAGCAATAAAGAATGTTGGGATTGGCCGGGCGTGGTGGCTCACGCCTGTCACCCTAGCACTCTGGGAGGCCGAGGCGGGAGGACCGCTCGAGGTCAGGAGTTCGAAACCAGCCTGAGCAAGAGCAAGACCCTGTCTCTACTATAAAAATAGAAAGAAATTAATTAGCCAACTAATATATATATAGAAAAAATCAGCCGGGCATGGTGGCGCATGCCTGTAGTCCCAGCTACTCGGGAGGCTGAGGCAGGAGGATCACTTGAGGCCAGGAGTTTGAGGTTGCTGTGAGCTAGGCTGATGCCACGGCACTCTAGGCTAGGGAACGAGACTCTGACTCAAAAAAAAGAATGTTGGGATCGATGAGTGAAGGCGTCCACGAGCATTAGGGAAAGAAGAGGCAGATGCTGGTTGTGAATCTTGGGTTTGCTAGAAGAACCTGGTAGACTTGGAAAACAAAAAAGGAGGAGAGACTGTTACAAAACAGGGCTATTGGCCAGGCATGGTGGCTTGTCCCTGTGATCCTAGCACTTTGGGAGGCCGAGGTGGGAAAATCGCTTGAGGCCAAGAGTTTGAGATCAGCCTGCGCAACATAGTGAGACTCCATCTCTACAAAAAATTTTAATAAGTTAGACAGGTGTGGTGGTGCACACCTGTAGTCCCTTCTACCTGGGAGGCTGAGGCAGGAGGATCATTTGAGCCCGGGGAGTTCAAGGTTAACAGCCTTACTGTGCTGTAGCCTGGGCAACGAAGCAAGACTCCATCTCTCAAAGTTAAAAATTGGAAAAAAAAAAAAAAAAGGCTAGGCGTGGTGGCTCATGCCTGTCATCCTAGCGCTCTGGGACATCGAGGTGGGAGGATCGTTCAAGGTCAGGAGTTCGAAACCAGTTCTGAGCAAGAGCAAGATCCCGTCTCTACTATAAATAGAAAGACATTAATTGGCCGACTAAAAATATATAGAAGAAATTAGCCGGGCATGGTGGCGCATGCCTGTAGTCCCAGCTACTCGGGAGGCTGAGGCAGGAGGATCGCTTGAGCCCAGGAGTTGGAGGTTGCTGTGAGCGAGGCTGATGACATGGCACTCTAGCCCAAGCAGCAGAGTGAGAATCTGTCTCAAAAAAAAAGAAAATTGAAAAAAAAAGGGGGGTCGTGGACTCTTTTAAGGGATACAGGAAGGAGAGATGGTAACTTGGTGACTGTCAGTCCTGCTGAGAACTGATGAAATGAATGTGTCTCCGGCAATTCTATAGCCTCTGTCCCCAATCTGTTGCCTTCCTAAGTGCTAGCCGCAGCTCGTGACCCCTACCTGCCTATGTCTCCCCAAAGCAAAGGTTTGCAATGAGGTACCCCGTGTTTCCAATTTGCTCTTCATAAAGACCCAGGAGTTTCTCAGAAAAAAATTCAATCTGCATCTCAGAAGAAATCATATCGAAAAACAAAATATTGGATTGGGCAAATAAAAAGAGACATACACATATTCAATTTATTATGTATAATAAATTTTTATAATAAATTTATAATAAATTATTATAACCAAATTAAGTGGTGCTACTGTTTTGAAATACATCAAGAGAACAATCATATTTTGTTTAGAGTCCTCTTTGAGAATTATATTTAAATCCTGATGTAATTGATATTTATTTGCTTACATAAGAAAGGACATCCTCGTTAGTATAGTGGTTAGTATCCCCGAAAAAAACAAAAAAAATAAATAAAAATAAGAAGAATAAAAATATTAACAAAAAAAAAAAAAAGAAAGGACACAAATGCCAGAAAACAGAAGAAAACATCTCAAAAGGCTTTCAATATATATTATAGCAAATTATTCTTTTTTTTTTTTTAAAGCAAGGAACGGGGAGGTGGATATTTGAACATTTTTTCCTTCTTCAAACCGCATTCCTGTGGCATTACTCAAATTAAATCTTTCAGTCACACTGAAAGTGGAAAGAGAAAATGACTGTATTAAAACTCAAGAGAAAATAAATCTGGATCGTGTCATTATATTTTTCTGTGTCTGTAACTGCCCAACCTGTTCTGCTTGGGAAAGTATAAGAATATAATCTGCACAAGATGAAACGGTGGACAGTCTCCACAGCTCTGTGTCTTAGAGTGGACTTTGTTTTGAGAGACTGAGAGTAACGCAGCTATAAGTAGAAACGCCAATTTGAAAACCCTTGTTCTATGCCTATGGGAACCTCTTGATTTATGTCTTACTCCAGGAGAGAGAAAGGAGGCCACATATGAAATACATTTTTCTTCTTTTTGAGACAGAGTCTCACTCTGTCACCCGGGCTAGGGCGCTGTGGCATCAGCCTCGCTTGCAGCAACCTCCAACTCCTGGCCTCAAGCTATCCTCCTGCCTCAGCCTCCAGAGTAGCTGGGACTACAGGCATGCGCCACCATACCCGGCTCATTTTTTCTATATATTTTTAGTTGGCCAATTAATTTCTTTCTCTTTTTAGTAGAGACGGGGGTCTCGCTCTTGCTCAGGCTGGTCTCGAACTCCTGACCTTGAGCGATCCTCCTGCCTCGGCCTCCCAGAGTGCCAGGATTATAGGCATGAGCCACTGCGCCTGGCCATGAAATATATTATTAAAACACACTTTTTTGAAAAAAAAAAAATAATAGTCATGTCAGAAAACAAAGTGCTATTTGTTAGAATGACTGTATAGATTTCCCAATTGTGTCTTTTGATTTCACGACTTTGATTTTTCCACAGCAGGATTGTTGAACATGGCAGAACTCTGTCATTGTGCACGGAGAAGCAAGCATGATGTCTTATCACAAAGTGAATTTACAAAAAGCTAACGATAAATAGTAACAAAGATGTAAAAACAAGCGATATTTCTTGGCTTCATTCTTTGTGCGTAAAAACACGTACATGCATAGAGCTCATTTTTTTTTCTTTTCATTCATTAATTTATTCATTTAAAAAGCATTTTTAGTGGGCCCCAAAAGATATGTCTACTGGAATATATGAATGTGGCCTTATTTGGAAAAAAGGGTCTTTGCAGATATAATTCTTTTTTTTTTGAGACAGAGTCTCGGTTTGTTGTCCAGGCTAGAGTGAGTGCCATGGCGTCAGCCTCGCTCACAGCAACCTCCAACTCCTGGCCTCAAGCAATCCTCCTGCCTCAGCCTCCTGAGTAGCTGGGACTACAGGCATGCGCCACCATGCCCAGCTTATTATTTTTCTCTATATATTAGTTGGCCAATTAATTTCTTTCTATTTATAGTAGAGACGGGGTCTCGCTCTTGCTCAGGCTGGTCTCGAACTCCTGACCTGGAGCGATCCTCCCACCTCAGCCTCCCAGAGTGCTAGGATGACAGGCGTGAGCCACCACGTACGGCCTAATTAAGAGTCTTGAGATGAGATCATCCTGGATTACATGGGTGGGCTCTAAATGCAATGACAAGTGTCCTTACAAGGACAGAAGAGAAGAGGAGAGAGAAGAGAAGGCCATGTGAAGACGTGGCCACAGCCAAGGCACCAGCAGGGATTGTCCCCTAGAGAGACAGTCAGGAGACGCACTACAGAAGAAGTGCTTTGGTTTTGGATTTCTGTCTTCTTGACTTACGAGGGAAAAGATTTCTGCTGTTACCAGTTTGTGGTAGTTGGTTATAGCAGCTCTACGAAGTGACTTCGACATCTTGAAGCACCTTTCACGTGCCAAGTACACAATGAGGCGAGCTTGCATCCATGCATAAGATTCTGTCTTGTCCTTGGAGGAATCACAATTCCACGCATGGAACAGACATTGAACAGTGTGTATTCTCAGTGGAGTTTAGACCAAAGGACGGTAGGTGGGGACCTAGAAGTGGGTCCCAGTGATCATGAGCCTTCCACTGTGCATGAGTGCACTGGACAAGCTCAGGTACTTACGTATTCCAAGACACTTGGGGGTTGCTCGGGAAAATATCCCATGGGAAAACAGCATTGTCGCTAGTCTTGCAAGTGTGAACAGGAATTTTCAGGATGAAAAGTTGGGAAACAGGCTGTACAGGAGATATCAAGTGAAAGAAATTGGAAGTATAAATTGCATTCTTTTTATGGCTGAGTAGTAGCCCATGGTGTGTGAGGATATATATATTTCTTGGTTGAGGGGCACTTATGTTGATTCCATATCATTGCATTGTGAATTATGCTGTGATAAACATTTGGGTGCAGGTGTCTTTTTGACATGGCTTCTTTTCCTTTGGCTGGTTACACAGTAGTGGGCTTACTGGATCAAATGGTAGGTCTACTTTTAGTTCTTTGAGAAATCTCCATGCTGATCTCCACAGAGGCTATCCTCATTTACATTTCCACCAACAGCATATAAGCGTTTCCTTTTTACTGCATCCACATTTTTTGACTTTTTATTATTTTTTTTGCCATAAAAATGAGAAATGATTTTGCTAAATGGCTTTTTAATAATGGCCATTCTGATTGGGGTAAGATGGTATCTCATTGTGATTTTAATTTGCATTTCCTTGATGATTACTGATGTGGAACATTTTTTCATGTTTTTTTTTTTTTTTTTTCTTGGCCATTTGTCTATATTCTTTTGAAAAAAATATGTTCACGTCATTCGCCCACTTTTTAACGGGGTTATTTGTTTTCTTCTTGCTCAGTTGTTTGAGTTCCTTGTAGATTCTGGATAGTAGTCTTTTGTCAGAGGCCTAGTTTGCAAATATTTTCTCCCATTCTGTAGGTTGCCTATTTACTCTGTGGGTTATTTCACTTGCTGTGCAGAAGATTTTTAGTTTACTTAAGTCTCGTGTTTACTTTTGTTTTTGTCGAATTTGCTTTTGGGGTCTAAGTCATAAATTCTTTGCCTAGGCCAATGTCCAAAAGAGTTTTGGCTACGTTTTCTTCCAGAATTTTTACAGTTTCCAGTCTTACATTTAAGTCTTGGGTTAGTTTTTGTATATGGTGAGAGACAGGAATCCAGTTTCGTTCTTCTGCATATGGTTATCCAATTTTCCCAGCATCCTTTTTAAATTTCAATTGTTTAATTAGTCCCAACCAAAACACTATGGGAATCTCTTGATTTTTCTCCCTGCTTCCTGATCTTTCCATGTTCTTATGCATCCTGCATGTTACCATAGAGAGGCAAAACTTAACCTATACCCTCTTAGGGATTTTCACGTGATACTGAGAATAAAATTGATATAAGAGGTCATCAGGAGAAAAGCATAAAAATTTATTTAATACAGGCTGGGCACGGTGACTCACGCCTGTAATCCTAGCACTCTGGGAGGCCGAGGTGGGAGGATTGCTCAAGGTCAGGAGTTTGAAACCAGCCTGAGCAAGAGCGAGATCCCATCTCTACTATAAGTAAAAAGAAATTAATTGGCCAACTAATATATATATAGAAAAAATGAGCCAGGCATGGTGGCGCATGCCTGTAGTCCCAGCTACTCAGGAGGCTGAGGCAGCAGGATTGCTTGAGCCCAAGAGTTGGAGGTTGCTGTGAGCTAGGCTGACGCCACGGCACTCACTCTAGCCTGGGCAACAGAGCAAGACTCTGTCTCAATCAATCAATCATTAAAATAAAATAAAAATAAAAAATAAACAAATTTATTTAATGCAAGCTTTACACAGGAGCCTGCATAAGAAAATGAAGGTGCAAAGATGGAGTTAAAGTTGAACACTTATATCAGGAGTCCTCAAACTACAGCCACATGCCACCCGTCTAGCACATGTATCCGGCCCTCCGGGTGTTTTTGCCGCCGCTGCCTGTCCTGCTTAGCAGCTGACTCGTCCTGGGCCCTCAGTGCTCACTCTCCAACGGTCTGAGGGACAGTGACCTGGCCCCCTGTTTGCAAAGTTTGAGGACCCCAGACTTATATACTGAATTGGACAAAGAGCAGTAAATTGTGAAAATATGACCAGTCAAAGGGCTCGGGCTAGGGTCGTTGGTTGGGTGGAGAGGTGACTGGGAAGAGATGAGTGAGTTTAATGAGGTTTGTTTGTACAGATTCTCCTTGGCCTCAACTTCCTGTCCTTGATGATAGGAATGATAGTTTCCTTCTGAGGCCATCTTCCACGTGGCAATTTCATCTCCTGCTTTTAAGAAACAGAAGAAAATTCAGAGGAACCTTCTTGCCCTTGCTGTGTTTCAAGTGCCTTTATGCCCAAGTGGTCAATATCCCAGAGCAGTTTATTTGGGGGTGGCATATTCTTTAACTTCGTCACCACTAACAGACAGGTACATTGTGCTCAGTAGATGAAAGCTCTTAATTTTCAGCATAAGGAATAAAGATTTTTTTCTTTTCAATAGTCAAAGAAAACAACTGTAGAGTCATAGGGAAGAGATGACATGGTGTAATAAATAGTTTAAGAAGTTATTAGTGATGAACAAAGAATGCCATCCCTTTAACACAAGAACTGCTCGTATTTCCTTTTGTCAGAGGTTGACCCATCCTCCTCTGCTCTGGATCCCACATCCGTCTAGCCCCCCAGGGACCAAAACATCGCCAAGGCAACATCGCCACCTGCCGGGAACTAGAGAAACTACAGAACTGGATTATCTTCATTCAAATGTTCTTGAACTTCAGGATTTGAAGCTATATGAAAGAATCCCATTTTGACAAAACAGATGTAAACAAATTCCAGTTGTGCTTAATGACAATTTTTTTTTTTTGCCAAAATGTTTCACTTTAATTGTAGACGCAGCTCCTATATTGGGTTTTACAAAAAAGCATGTCTTTCAACATGCACCCGAACAATGTTCAATATCATGTGGTATAATAGCAACATTTAATGGAATTCAACTGCTTTAACCTAAATACACTTACTGCTTAAGTACATCCTACAATATATAGCTAACTTGAGAAAAGCTGGAACTTGTTTAACAGTTATACTTTACTCAACTTTGCTGTTATATACTAGGTGAGTGTTCAAAAATACCCAACCTTAAATCTTTAAAACAATCCTGATCTCCACTTATACAGTAAGCGTGAATCACAAGCTTGTATTGCAAAAAACTGTTAAACTGGTTTTGTTTTTCTTTAAAAAAATTGACCAAGAGTCAGTGATCAGGATTAATTACATTCCCCTGACAATTTTTATCTTTTAGGTCATCATGCTATTGTTCGATAACTCTTAAACTCTGGAAAAGCTGCAATTTAGGAATTGCTATTGCCTTTAAATAATTGACATTTTTACTCAGTCGGTGCCATTAAATTACAGGCATTAAATCAAGCAAGTTTTGCAAAGGGGAGGGGAGTGGTTAAAAGGTACATGTGACTCTGTGATTCTCCATTCAAACTGCGTGGAATAAATGTAGTTCAATTAAAAGGATTGTTGCCAGAGGGAAAAATTTTGCATTGTTACTCTTGATAATGGATGATCTTTTCTTTAATTTATAATGTGCAATGTAAGGGTGTAAGTAGTAAAATATTTGCATAAAGTGGTTTTTTTGGTTTTTTTTTTGAGACAGAGTCTCACTTTGTTGCCCAGGCTAGAGTGAATGCCGTACGTCAGCCTAGCTCACAGCAGCCTCAATCTCCTGGGCTCAAGCGATCCTCCTGCCTCAGCCTCCCAAGTAGCTGGGACTACAGGCATGCGCCACTGTGCCCAGCTAATTTTTTCTATATACATTTTTAGTTGGTCAATTAATTTCTTTCTATTTGTAGTAGAGACGGGGTCTCGCTCAGGCTGGTTTTGAACTCCCGATCTTGAGCAATCTGCCCACCTCAGCCTCTCAGAGTGCTAGGTGCATAAAGTTTTTAATCGCTTCATTATTAATAATGAAAAAGCAGAAAGATGTACAAGTAATCTAGGTAATTGTAATTTCTGATAACTAGTACGTTGCAAAACACTAAAACTATAAGTTAAATGAGAAAATTGAAATCACAGTAATTGCAGCTAGAATAAAAATATGCATGCTTACAGAGCAGAGCCGGAAGGTCAAGCTTTGTATCTTCTGATGGAACTCCTGTTAAATCACATTAGGGCAAACTTCTGGGGTGTGTGGCGAGCATTTGCATTTTCTCTAAGGTTCCCTTGGGCTTGTCTTGTCACAACGTCCAGGGGACAGTGAAAACAGTTCTTCACTTTGCCCCTCAAGACAATTATTGAGCCATATGGAATCCAGTTCCCATGGCCTTAAGGGACTCTCTCTTCTCTCCCTTCTCTGTCTTCCTTGTCTTCTTCCTCTCTCTTCTTTTCTCCTCCATTACGTCAGTCCTTTCTCATCCCGGGGGGTCATTTGTCTCCATAACATTTTCCCCTGGACGAAGCTAGAGCAAAGTGGCAAGAGTCACTCACGTCCCTCAAGCCCTACATAGGGAAGGACAAAGGACGATGGTCCTTTGAGGTCTGTCCTCTTGAGTGAAGCTTCTAAAAGACAAACAAAACTTTGCTTTACTGATGCTGTTCTAATTTTAAGGCATAGCAAAATTTGTCCTTTCTCCACCCATGTGAAGTCCCTACGGTGTCTCCCCCCAAATAAGACAGGGTCTTGTATTTATTTTTCCTCCAGAAGACACCCTAGGGCTTATTTTCAGGGGATGTGTTATTTTTTTTTTAAGTACGGTACAACCATCTACAAATACAGTGAAGTCGTCTTCTTCTGGAACATCATCCTCACTCTCCAAACCCCTAATTCCATCCTGAATGTCTTGCGACTCTGTTTCCTTTAGAGCCACCGGCCCCGATCTCTCCTGTCGAGCACTAGAGCTCTCACGGGGCGGATGAGAAGGGCTGCTCGTGTTCTTTCCCGCTCTGGGACGACATGCATGGGTTGTGCAGATGTGCTGCGCAGCCACGCCCATCACTAGGGCTGATTTTCATAGCCACGCCCATCACTAGGGCTGATTTGCATAGCCACGCCCACCACTAGGGCTGATTTTCATAGCCAAGCCCATCACTAGGGCTGATCTTCATAGCCACGCCCATCACCAGGGCTGATTTTCATAGCCACGCCCATCACTAGGGCTGATTTTCATAGCCACGCCCACCACCAGGGCTGATTTTCATAGCCAAGCCCATCACTAGGGCTGATTTTCATAGCCACACCCACCACTAGGACTGATTTTCATAGCCACGCCCATCACTAGGGCTGATTTTCAGGGTAGGGCTTCTATTGTGCACATGCTCAGACATCCTGCTGGGGCTCATTTTATGGGTAGGTCTTATTTTCGGGGAAACATATTTATTACTCTGGTTTGGTATTGCCTTTGGGTGGGGGGCAGGATGTGGGTGGGGAAACACCCATCCCAGGAAGGAGATGAGGGAGTTTGAAGTTCTATTTGGGGTGGGGGTGGGCGTGAGTGAGCCTAATGACAACGTCCAGTCATGCTCCTTCAGCCTCTCTCTGCCACTCAAGCTGGCTTCTAGCTGGCTCCCTTCCTCCCCCCGGGGGGCTTCCGGCCAACCTGCTAGACCTACAGCTAATAAAGGATGGCTTGTATTGATTGCATGAAAGGATGGTGGCCGTCTCTTTCATATCAGTTACACAATAAGGCTTCAAAGCAAACTCCACGTTTATATTCAGTTGCTTATGATCTGAGCTAAAAAGGGAAAGCCAGGTTTTCTGTTTTGGATGTCTGACCACGAGACCTCCAGTCTGTAGATCATTCTCCTGCTGTAATTTCTTCCATCTGTCGTAGCATAGCACAAGGGCAGAAGGAAACCATTCACAAGCTCAAGTAAGATATATTTTTAGGACAAGGCAGATGCTAATGGAAAGCCATGGGCGTAAAACTCAGGGACATTACCTTCTCACTGACTTTGGGATGCACAGTTTATCAAAAAGCAAACTTTTTTTTCTGCCATTAAAAAAAAAAATTCTGCCATTAATTTACAATCATAAATGGAAAACAAAAAATAAAAAAATTTTTTTTAAATATTTAAAATATTTTTTAAAAAGCAAACTTTTTTTTTACTGGCATTTTTTCTTAATGGCTGGTTATATATGCCTTAACTATTTGCCATCTGGGAGCCATGAGAGTTATATGCACCAGTCACTGAAATGTTGGCAGAGGTGGCAGGTGAGCTTGTGTAACTAGGTAAAAAATTCAACCCATTACATGAAGTGGGGTCAGAGGTTTTTTTTTAGCATTTTATCTCCAAAGTTAGACCCACACCTGGGATCTAAGAATGGCCAAAACTTTCCAGAATTGCTATTATCCTATAGCAAGAGTTCTCAATGATGGTTGCACACTTTAGAATTACCTGGGACTGTTTGAAACTACCAGTGCCGAAGCCCAATCCCAGACACTTCTCCCAGTGAGGCTCAATTTTAGAGAGTCCTGACTACACACAGGAGGAGATCCTCCCATCGTGCACAGCAGCCTAGCAAAGTCTGCATAAAATCACTCACCTCTCATTTCTGGGAGCCACCGGTGGAATCCCTGGAGCTCTGGCTTAAGGCGAGACGTAGCACAGGACCCGGGGCATAGTGACTGTGCAATGAATGTCACTTCCCTTGTATTTCAGCGCTCCTCTTTACTCTCTGATAGTTCCGTGGCGTTCCACGGATTCCCCTTGGTGTTAGTGTTACACTTCCCATCTTCCCCAGTGTGGACCCCACCCTGATCGTAGAAGTTGCCTTAGCCATTCCCATGATCATTCCCATGGCCATTCCCATGGCCATTCCCATGATCATTCCCATGGCCATTCCCATGGCCATTCCCATGATCATTCCCATGGCCATTCCCATGATCATTCCCATGGCCATTCCCATGATCATTCCCATGGCCATTCCCATGGCCATTCCCATGATCATTCCCATGGCCATTCCCATGATCATTCCCATGGCCATTCCCATGGCCATTCCCATGATCATTCCCATGGCCATTCCCCTGGTCATTCCCATGGCCATTCCCATGATCATTCCCATGGCTATTCCCATGGTCATTTCCATGGCCATTCCCATGATCATTCCCTTGATCATTCCCATGGCCATTCCCATGATCATTCCCATGGTTATTCCCATGCCATTTCCATGATCATTCCCAGGGTCATTCCCATGGCCATTCCCCTGGTCATTTCATCCCCATGGTCATTCCCATGGCCCTCCCCATGGCCATCCCCATGGCATTAATGCTGCTCTCCTTTGGCATGAACATGGTTCTTCTCATTGGCCTCACTCCAGACTAATTAGATTAAAATCTCAAGAGGGAAATTAGAGTATATATCCATATAATTTTTAAATTTCCCCAAGTGAACCCAGCTTTGCCCTCATGAGGGAACAGAGCAATGTGAAGGATGAGAAGGGTCCCATTGGGTGAGGAAGTCTTCTTGATTTTCTTAATAAATGCATAGAGGAATTCCTATGTACTCTAACGGAAGCATAGGTAAAAACCCATTTGTAGAGTAGGACTGCTGAGATGGAGTAGTTACCTTCAAAGAAATGTAAATATAAGGAATATGTTTCCCTGTAGATTCCCGAGTTTGTATTAATATAAATGAGTCCCAGAGACCAGGGACTGATATTAAACCCAAACATGTGAAACTCATGGAGCTCATGTTAAACCCAGACATCATGAACTTTTGGTGTGGCTTCAAACAAAAGTTGAGAGTTTCCTTCTTTTTATTCCTTCTCTGCACTACACATTCACTACATACACATATATGTAGTGAAAGATCAGAAGCAACACATAAAGAAACTTTATCAAAATGCCGTATGAATTTACAAGTGAAATTTTCATGAGATAATTTAAGAATATCTTTCATTGTAATGGGAGAAAAGTAATAAACTCTTCGGTAATGACTTTTGTTTGTTTATTTATTTTTTTTATTTTTCTTTTGAGACAGTTTCACTCTGTCGCCTGGGCTAGGGTGCCATGGTGTCAGCCTAGCTCACAGAAACCTCAAACTCCTGGGCTCAAGCCATCCTCCTGCCTCAGCCTCCCGAGTAGCTGGGACTACAGGCATGTGCCACCATGCCCGGCTAATTTTTTTTCTATATATTTTAGTTGGCCAATTAATTTCTTTCTATTTTTAGTAGAGATGGGGTCTCGCTCTTGCTCAGGCTGTTCTCGAACTCCTGACCTTGAGCGATCCTCCCACCTCAGCCTCCCAGAGTGCTAGGATGACAGGCGTGAGCCACCGTGCCCAGCCTTTGGTAATGTTTTAAAGAAAGTTTCTTAATATAAATACATCCTAATAATCAACCCCACTCTAACAAATAAGCACACATTTCTTTCTGGGTATTGTGATCTTTATTACAAAACAAAATATTTTACGTTGAGGTAACATTTCAAATGGTATTTGTCAAAAATCAGTTGAATCTTATATACAGAATCTTGCTGTGTGCAACCTACAGAAAGGACTGGGAGAAGTTTTTCTAGCATTGCACACAAACTGATTTTTAGAAAATATAAAGCTAAGAGTCATCTATGGAAAGAGGGATTTCTCTCTCTCACTCTCCCCTCCGCAACCCTCCCGTGAGCAGGGAGACGATATTCATGGGAGTTCCCCCAAAAACAAGGAACAGGATACATTGGTTGGGAAAAAAGAAAAATTCTGTTTATCCAAAACACCTCACCCTGCCATAATTTGAAGGTTTTTTCACAAACCAAATACTGAATCATATAGTATTTGCTACTGCTTATCCCAAGAATAGAATTCTTTGGTCTTCCATGGAGAAATTCTATGCAACCTTCCAGCCCTGATGTCTTTCCTGCCTGGAAGCCTTCCCTGATTCTCCAAGGCAAAGTTTGGACACCCTACCCAGTGTTCCCACATATGGGAACCGATTTGGCCTCTACCATGCTGGATTGTAACAATTCTTATTTTCCTTGTATAGCTCACTCCTTAACTCTTTAGCTTTATCCCTCTATAAGCTCCTGGAGAGCAAGAAAACAAGTCTTTTTTTTTTTGAGACAGAGTCTCACCTTGTTGCCCAGGCTAGAGCCTAGCTCACAGCAACCTCCAACTCCTGGGCTCAAGCGATCCTCCTGCCTCAGCCTCCCGAGTAGCTGGGACCACAGGCATGCGCCACCATGCCCGGCTCATTTTTTTTTTTCTATATATTTTTAGTTGGCCAATTAATTTCTTTCTATTTTTAGTAGAGATGGGGTCTCGCTCTTGCTCAGGCTGTTCTCGAACTCCTGGCCTTGAGCGATCCTCCCGCCTCGGCCTCCCAGAATGCTAGGATGACAGGCGTGAGCCACCGCGCCGGCCAAGAAACAAATCTTAAGCTTCTTTCCACCCCCAGCACCTAGTACAGTGCCTGGCATATATCCTAGGCCCTCAGTAACTGTGCGTGAGGTTTAATGAGTCAGGGGCCACCTGAGCTGCGACGTTATAATGCAACATTGTCCCTTGCTCCCAGCCTCACCAAGTGTGTGCAGGTGTCACTGCACGTTATTTAAGGCTCTAGGAAATGACGACACCCTAGGAACAAGTATATCGTGTAGCAATTTCTTTCAGAAAGAAATGCCTTCTGGTCATCCTTCTGGTCAAAACAGGAATAAATTATGAGTGTCACGAGGTCCCTACTTCAAGCCCCCGGGACCCCCTGGTGTGGGAGCCGGAAGAGCCGGGGCTAATAGCCGTCCTGGCAGTTGTTGTCGTCTTGGTCCCCGATGGGCTTGTTGTGGTAGGCGTCCACCGTCAGCTTTCTGCTCTCTACCTCGCCAGCTCTCGGCCGGCCGTCTTCCTCGCTGCTCGAGTGGCTCTCTGCGGACGGGCTGCTGTCCCTGGAGTCGCTGTCCCTGCTGGAGCTGTCCTCGTCCCCCGGGGTGGACTCCGGGCTTTCCTCGGAGGAGGCCTGGCTCTCGCTGGACGCGCTTTCCGAGCTGGAGGGGGCGGTCGCGCCGCCCTCCTCACTGGACTCGCTGGAGTCGCTGTCACCCTGGTCCTCTGCGTGGCTCTCGGTGTCATCTGGGTTGTCCCCCCTGGACTCGGTGGCTGCTTCCTCCTGGGACTCGCTGCTGCTGCTGGTGTCATCGGACGACAGCAGGTCGTCCTCTTGGCTGGACTCGCTGCTGGGCTCTGGCGCGTCGTGGCTGTCCTCCGGGGACTGGCTGTCCTCCCTGTCCTCTTGGGACTGGGCCACTTCCTCGGAGTGCGTGTTCTCCGTGGAGTCGCTCTGGGCTTCCTCCACCGCCTGGCCACCGTCGGGCTCCCCTGTGTCATCTTCCTCGGACAGGCGGGACTTTCTGGACGCCGTCCTGCCGGGGCGCTCGCTGTGCCTTCTGGACCCCATGGAGGTGACACCGGGGCTGTTCGCTCTGGAGCCGCCCCTGTCGCTCTGCATGCCCGCGTCCTCGGACTCCGGGCCGTCCCCGGGGCTGCCGCCTCCCAGCCAGGGCTCCTCGCTCTCGCTGCTGTCGCTGGTGGCGTCTGGGGCACTCTCGTGCCCCGGCGGGGTGCCCTCCTCGCTGGTGTCGGCGGATTCCTCGTCACCCCCTCGGCTGGAGTGTCCCCCGTCCTGGCCCTCTTCAGGCCCGGGGCCATGGCCGTCCTCCCCAAGGGTGTCATCTCCACTGTCATCTTCGTCGTTGTCGTTGTCATCTTTCTCAGCTCCTCCGTGTCCTGCACTCCGGGAGAGGCCACCGGCCGGCCCGTGGACGTGGTGACGGTGGTCGGGGCCCTCCTGGGACTCAGGGCTGTCGCCGGGGTCGTCGTCGGCCTGGAGTTCGGGGTCAACAGACATGGTCAGGGTTCCAGGAACCCACAGAGAGGCAGGTGGCCTGCCTGCCTGAGCTTTCTGCCACCTTCCATTTCTATTTTTTATTATTTTTTATTTTTTATTCATTTATTTATTTTTCATTTATTTTACTTTGTTTTTCTTTCATTTTTTTTCTTTAAGCTGCTGAGGTGTGGTTAACTGCCACCTCTTCTTATGAAGTCCCTTCCCCTCACCCAGGCAGGTGTCCTCAAACTACGGCCCGGGCAGGGCCACCTGCGGGTGTTTTTGCCCTTTTGCTTTTTTTTTTTTTTTGCTTCAAAATAAGATATGTGGCATGGGGCGATATATGTAACCTTGACACCTGTACCCCCACAATGCGCTAAAATGAAAATAAATAGATAAATAAATAAATAAAAGTAAGATATGTGCGGTGTGTGCATAGGAATTTGTTCGTAGTTTTCTTTTTTTTTTTTTTTTTAAACTAGAGTCCGGCCCTCCAACGGTCTGAGGGACAGTGAACT
>VSMD01025992.1:0-19499 GCA_008750895.1 Mirza zaza | reverse complement strand
GACTGAATTTCAAATGGTTCAGGGAAAGATTAATATAATACGGATTAAGTAAATGTGGCAAATAACAACCGGTGAATATGGGTGAAGACTATATGAAAGTTCTTTGTCTTGCAACTCTCCTGTGAGGTTGTAACTATGTCAAAATAAAAGAAATGCTTCCAGCTGTGAGTGGCAGTGAGCCTGACTCCTTGTGTCTTATGCAGTAATGACACTTAGTTATCTAACAGAGGAATTAAGAGGGAGCAAGTCAGGGCTGGTGCAGAGAGCCTCAACAGCTGAAACCCCAGGTTTCCTTCATCTTTTTGACCAAATGCTCCACCTTTCTCCATGTTGCAGCTTTGTGCCCTTGGCGCCTCATGGTCACAGGATGGCTGTGACAGCTCCAGCCATCATGACCAAGTTGAGACTCCAGGAACAAGTTGGGGGAAGCTATGTCAAGCGGGCTTTTCTTGAGGTGTCTCTTCTTATGAGGTGTCAACAGACTTCTCCTTATGTCTCGTTAGCTGGGAACGGACAGCAGGGCAGCCCCTACTGACAAGGCAGACAGCAAACTGTTCTAAGTATCAGGCAAAAGATAACAGAAAACCAGGCCTGACTTAAACCAATCGTCAACCATGAGTTGGGTGTCTGAGACTGGGCACTTTGCTTCCCCAAGCAAAATGAGGATTTTCTGAGCAAGCAAAAGAATTTCTCACGGACAGGAAATGGGCAGTGTGTTTCGTGATTAATGTCCACTGACCCAGATAAAGCAGGGAGGGATAAAAAAAATTAGCACCGACTGGCAGAGGCTGTGCCGAGCGTGGGGCTGTGGAGCTGCAGATGCAGCCGCCACCCCAGAGCTCACAGCCCTGGCTCGGGGCACCCCGGCACGCGCCCCAGAGCTCCGCCCAGTCCTCTGGGCCCTGCAGAGCTCAAGCGGGAAGGGGCACCCTCGAAAGGTGACCTCACCAAGCCGATTTGAGTTCTTCCAAAAGCAAACAAATAAGGGAGGCATTTTTACTAAGTTTTCAGTGGCATCTCCCAGGGCCCCATTTTTGTCTCAAAGACCTTCAAATGTCCATTCATTTATCAGTTCGCTCAAGGACGATTGCTGTGTTCCTCTTCTCCAGGCACCTGGGGTGCAGTGGGGAAGAAACAGACCCTGCCCTCCCCGACCGCTGTCGAACGCCCTGCGCGCGGCCGTGTGATGGAAGGTCTGCCGGGCGCAGGAAAGAAAGCCCGACGGTGAGGGCTCCGACTGGGACACCAGGCCCGATCTAGGAGAGAGGGAAGACTCCCCCAGGCGCCTGTTTGGGTGGAGACGTGAGAGAAGCGTAGGAATTAACTAGATGAAAGGAAGAAGAAGCTGCAAGGGCAAAGGCCCTGGGGCAGGAGCGAGCATGACACATTCAAGGAACGAATGGGGCTGGTCCACGTGATGCCGTACCCGGCGCCACCCTCACTCTGCAGGTGCGAGTGGAGACTCAGAAGCACCTGCTCAGTGCCCGGATGGGCGCGTTCCCTGGAGTGGAGCCTCTCCAGCACCTGAAGGTGAGACTGTGGCGTGACGGTCATGCAGACCACCGGCCTTGGGTGGACTGCGGGCGGACTCGGACCTGCAGGAGGGCTCTGTCGCCTGGCCCGAATCTGCTGCTCCTGAGTCCCTGAGCTGGACCAGAGGGGGCCAGACTCCAGGCCAAGGGAGCTCCGGAAAGGGCTGCCGCCGCCGCGGGTGCGGGGCGACGGCTCTCCCTGGCGGGTGTGGCGCAGGAGAGGGGCGAGGCCCTGAGGACAGGTCTCTGAGCCAAGTTACCCTCAGCCCCCTGCACTTGGGTTCTCGTCTGCAAGACAGTGGCAATAGGGACGGGCCTCAAGGGTCACTGAGAGCAATGAGCTGATGCGCACGGCAAGCTTACATGGTCACGTGTGTGATTTGGGGCGTCTGCCTCCAGGGACGGCCCGATGCCGAGTGTAGACCAGCTGTTTCTCTGCTCACACTGCGACGCCTCTCCGAGACGACTCTTGGATCGCAGGTTCTGTGCACGGCCGGAGTGCCTGGAAAAGGTGGGTGGTGCCCCTCACAGGTGTCCGGGCCTACCCCAGAACCTGTGAGTGGGACTGCAGTGAAAGGACTTTGCGGGTGAGATTAGGTCAAAGACCCCACTCCACCACGCTTCCGCCACGTGACCCTGTGGACACTCTGGCCCTCCCCAGGCCCTGTGGCTCTATGTGGCCGAGCCCAGACGAGTGGGGCGTAGTGTGAAGGGGAAGCAAAGGCACCTGTAAACGACGAGCATCTTGCCAGAGCGATGCTCCCGCTGCGGCGGCCATCTGAGAAGATGCTGCCGGGAGCGGCGGGACAGCAGGGCCCTGGCTGCAGACTGGACAGACCGTGGCCGCGGCTTCGTGCGCTCATCTCCCGCTGCCAGGCTGCAGAGCCCGCTCTTGGCCTCGCCCTGCCCAGGTGGGAACTGCCGGCGCTGCCGAGCTGTGGCAGACTTTGGGGAGCGCTAGCTAGGGCGGGTCAGCTGCAAGTAACACAAAATCCAATACACAGCAAGGGGTCAGCAAACTCTGCCCACCCCCTTGGGGCCAAATCCAGCCTACCACCTGTTTTTATAAAGAAAGTTTTATTTTATTTATATTGTTTTATATTTTATTTTATTTATATTGTTATAAAGTTTTATTTTATTTTATTTACCATGAATGGGCACAGCCATGCCCATTCATTTACTGGTTGCCTATGGTTGCTTTCAAGCTACAACAGCAATGGAGATCTTGTGGCCCCACAAGGCCTAAAATATTTTCTATCTGGCCCTTTACAGTAAAAGGTTGCCAGCCCTGGCCTAAACACTGACAACACTTTGTTATCACTCATAACAAGGAGTCCAGAGGAAGGCGGCTCCAGGGTCACACAGAGGCTCCCAAATGTCACTGAGGCCCCAGTCTCCTGTCCTCTCCCTCAGCCAGTTTGTGACCATGAAGCAACCATGGGCTGGTTGCTTCATGGTCACAAACTGGCTGCCACAGCTCCAAGTTTGACTTCCTTTTACAACCACAGTCAAGGCAGGAAAGAGGTTAGGTCTCCTCCTCACCTCATCTTATTTCGGGGTCAAAATCCTTCCAGGGCCATCAGAAGAGGCCCTCGCCTCGAAGTGCTAAGACAAGGGTCAGCAAATGTTTTCTGTAAAGGGTCAGAAAGTAGATAGTTTAGGCTTGGCAGGCCGCATGCAGTCGCTGCAGAATATTCTGTGTGTGTGTCTTTTACAACTCTTCAAAAGCGTCTCCTCAATTCTTAGCTCACAAGCCACAGCTCGCTGCTGCCTGGCCTGGCGCTGCTCCCATGCCCGCCTCCGCGCCAATCTCCAGCCATGGGGAGCGGGCTTGCCCTCCACGGCAAACGTGCCTGGCTCAGACCAGTCACCCCAACTGGTGTTCCGCGGACACCTGCCAGAAGTTCATGGGCAGCAGCGGCTGCCATCAGAAAGACGGATAGAACTCCATTCTCCAACAGGGAGAAGGACTTGGCCGTGGCTGTCCCCTGTGCGAGGAGAGCCGACCCCACGCGTGGATGGAGCAGAGGTGGGTCCTGTGTGGTCTGAGAGCAAGCAGGGGAGAAGTGCGCCCGCCTCTTTCTCATCCACCAGGCTCACGGTGCCATCTCTTGCCTTGAAGGCAGACAGAGGCCCGACGCGAGTGCTGGAAGCAGACAGCGTCTCTGCCAAAAACTACAGAAGGGAGCTTGACAACCTGAGAGCACACAGGGTCCCAGGCCTGCCCCCCGCCCTACCACAGCCTGGTGGTACGAGGGCACCCCAGAGAGCATCGAGTGCAGAGGCCCTGAGGGGCAGGCCTGAGGAGGCCGTGCAGCTGGGGCAGGGCAGGGGAGGGGCAGGGGAGGGGCAGGGGAGGGGCAGGGGAGGGGGGCAGGGGAGGGGCAGGGGACGGGGCAGGGGAGGGGGGCAGGGGACAGGGCAGGTGACGGGGCAGGGGAGGGGGCGAGGGGGCAGGGGATGGGGGGGCAGGGGAGGGGCCGGCGACCGGCAGCAGAGGAAGGTGGAGCCGACCTCCAAGACGCTGCCGGACCACAGTGGAGTCTGCACTTCCTACCGACACCCACGGGAAGCCACTGAGCGGCTCGCAGCAGGTGGCTGGGTTGGATTTACATTTTCTCACTGGGCGCGGCCACCCTTGTCGCGGCGATTGGTGTGTCGTTAATATTACTATCGCCGGTGGGGACACCACGCCAGGGGCAGCCTCCCTTTCGCAGGTTAAAGCAGCGCGGCCACGCGCCTCCCGTGGCTCCCGGGGCCCTGAGGGTCTCCTCCGGGTCCCCACCGCACCAGCGCAGGTGCCCTCCGGGGCAGCGGCCCGACACCCTCGACCCCGGCCCACGCGGCAGGGCGGATCGCCGGGCGGGTGCGGGGCGGATCGCCGGGCGGGTGCGGGGCGGATCACCAGGCCGGTGCAGGGCGGATCACCAGGCCGGTGCAGGGCCATTCCCCCTGGAGCGCGCCGAGCCCGCGGCTCCCTGCGAGACCCCCGAGTCCTCCCGCCTCACCTGAGGCAGTGACAGGCACCTCCGGCACAGGCCGCAGGAACCCAACGGCGTCAGGCTCCCGCCCACCTAGCAGGTGCCGGCTCGGGTTTGCCCTCGAAGCGCGGCGCGGCGGGCCTGCGGGTGGGGACGAGCCCCGTTTAAGCAAAGCGGAGCATTTTGTAACTGGGTGAGAAGCAGGCTATCCTGTCAGCCGACTTGATTATGCCGCACACGTATCCCAGGGCAATTGTTCGACGGATATTTTTACCGAGTTGACTTTCTTTTTAAGATGATATGGCTAACAGAGAGAAGGTGGCAATGGCATTTTTTAAAATGGCATCTTGGCATAATTGTCCACATGCTGCAACGTCCTCCCTGTGCAGGTGTGATCAAAGGGTCCCTCCTCCGTCCAAACAAAGCAGCGAGGCTCACCTAGCCAGGCCGGCCGGGCGGGGCTCTCGCGGGCTCAGACGCAGGCAGATGGATGGGAAGCGCCTTGTTGGGTGAGGGCCACGCAGCTGCATGTAGGGCAGTAGCCACAGCACGCCCACTGGATTTCACAGCTGATGGGGGGACCAAGGGGTCTAATTTGCCCCAGGCAGGGGCAGCTGGGGGCTGCTGGTGGGGTGGGTTCAGCAGTTTGGAGGATGCCTGGTGGAAGGAGTGCCTTTTCTAAGCCATACCCAGGTGCCACATGAGCCCCTTGTCACCCCGGACATCCGGTTCCATGGCACATGCCCCTCCACTCTGCCTCACCAAGAGCCACGGCTCCCAAAACACACAAGTTTGAATCCCAGTGCCCAGGCTCAGGAATGAGCTCTATCTACCAAATGCACAAGCTCCTGCTGTATAAGGTTTCAGCGGGCAAGTGACTGTTGCATAGCTCAGACCGCCATAACAGAATACCACAAGCTGGGTGCCAACAACAGATACTTATTTCTCACAGTTCTGGAGGCTGGAAAGCCAAGACAGGGGACAGGGTGCCAGTATGGTCAGGTTCTGGTGAGGGCCCTCTTCTGGGTTGCAGACTTCCAACTCCTCACTGTATCCTCACATGGCAGAAAGGCGGCATGCAAGTTCCCTGGCCCCTTCTTACAGGGCACCAGTCCCAGTCCTGAGGGCCCCATTGTCTTGATCTAATTATCTCCCAAAGGCCCCACCTCCAAATGTTGGGACTAGGGCTTCAACATATGACTTTGGGGGGCACAAACATTCAGTCCATCACAGTAAGAGATCGTTCTCATAATGTATGTGTCCAGGGCATGGTCCCTGCAGTGAAGAGATAGATGGAAAAGCAAATCAGTGTCAGGTTTCCTAATAAACACAGGGTCACCCATGGGGGAGTAAATCAGGTGACCTTAACTTTAGCTATTAGCATTGAACTGCCCCATCCCAGTGGTCTACCTGCCAAAGACCAGAACACCACAGGCTTTGGCACTCATCTCTCAACCATAGGTGAATTTTGGAAATTTACCTTCTTTGGTGGCTTTGTCAAAGTTCGTCTTCCTTATACTGACTTTCTTTTTTCTTTCTTTCAAATGTTTTTACTATGAAATGATTCGTGTATATTTTTTAAAAAGTGCAGGAGAAGATACCATGAATACCTCTGCACAGGTCTCTTGGCTTAAGAACCGTCTCAGACACAGCGTGCACCGCTGGTCTCCAAGCCCCTCCCTTCCCACTGCACTGGGCTTGGCATTAGTTCTTTCTGCACATCTGTTTATAATCTTACTACACATGGCTGTACCCCCAAATAACATCAAGGGCTGTTTTGCCTGCTGCTAGACATGTTAATATCATCATACCAATTATACCCCTGTGCTACTTAATTCTTCAGTGCAATGTTGTTTTGGGAACTATCCATGTTGATACATAAGTTCTGGTCCATTCACTTTTCACTCCTGAGAAATATTCCATTGTCAGAATAGTCCATAGCCCATCTATATGTACTCCTAATTTACAGACATTTAGAGTTGTTTCCCTTTGTTGGGTTGTTTCCCAATGATAAGCAACGCTGCAGTGAACATTCCTGAACACAACGGACCATGTGAGATTGTCTCTGGAGCACGCACCGAGGAATGGAATTCCCAGGTCTTAAGGAAAGCGCACCCCTAGCCCTAGTAGATACTGCCAACTCCAGCCTGGTTTACTGATTTGCCTTCCCACCAGCAGTACTTGGGAGTCCCCTTCTTCCACATCTTGCCAACCCTCACCCATCTGATAAATGGGAAGTGGTAACTCATTACTATTTTAATTTCTATTTCACTTATTAGAGCCTCAAGATCTTGACACCCGTTTAACGTATTCTCTGACTCCTCTTCTGTGAATTGCCTTGGTATTAAGATCATAAATTTTCCTTGCCATGTGAGCTGATTGAGTCAGCGCATTAACCTGTGGGTGGAAGCTGCCTGACGTGTGAGGGGCGGCGCTCTGTCCGCTTCACCTTAAGGCCTCTCCTTGGAAGCTCTGAGCCCACGCAGACTTGCTGGCTTTTCCAAGCTCTGACAGTACCCTTTGTCCACCCTAACACCACCACAGCCTAGCTCGATTGCCCAACGTTATTATGGCTCCCTTTATCTCCTTGACAAAGCCCAAAACCCACAGGCTGAGGCCCCAGAGCTGTGCTGATGTGCTTAGAACAGAGTGTAAAATTAATGCCAATCCAGATGAAGAAACCAGCATTCCCGCTCAGTTGTTGCTGAGTCAACTTAGATCACTCCAGAGAGCAATTTGTCAAGGAGCTCAAAGACTCAGTTATGAAGATGCTCACCATGGTGTTGTTTATAATCTCACCAAAAAGAAATCATCTAAATGTCCCTAAATGTCCAGCATCCTGGTTTGACTAAACGAGGAATGTTATAACCCTCCGTGGAATACACTTTACAAAATTACACTGCAAACAAATGCACAGTGTCAAGGAACATTGTTCAGGAGTCTTAACTTGAGGACCACGGACTCCCAAGGAGCTGCTTCTCGAAGGGCCTTGGCATCGCCTGCCATGCCTACAAAATGCAGATTTCTGGGTCCCACTCAGACAGACCGAATGTGAACTTCCAGCTGGAGGGCAGGAATCTTAACCAGTTCTCCAGATGATTCCTAACTAATCAAGGCCACAGGGACCGCAAAATTGGTAAGAAGCAAACTCTGGTGTATTAAGACAAAAAAAGCAAGTTACATACAAATTCGATATATATAAAAATAACCCCATGTGTGTGTGTTTGTGTGTGTGTACTAATAGGTACCTAGGTACCAAAAATCAATTCTAGGTCAGTTTCTCAACTTCATCACCACTGACATTCTAGGCCAGACAATTCTTCAGGCTGGGGCTGTCCTGCATGTGGCAGGGTGCTCCCTGGTGTCTACCCACCAGATGCCAGGAACACCCCCCAGGGACAACAATCAAAAATGTCTGCAGAGATTGCCAAACGTTCCCTGGGGAAACAGGACCCCCAGACTGAGAACCGATGCTCTAGACCTGCGGTCCCCAACACCTGGGCGGTGGACTGGTACCAGTCCATGGCCTGTTAAGAACTGGGCCACGCAGCAGGGGGTGAGTGAAGCGTTATCTGTATTTACCGCCACTCCCCATCACTCGCATCTCCGTAAACTCTGCCTCCTGTCGGATCAGTGGGTGCTCACAGGAGCAGGAGCCCTGCTGGAAACTGCGCGTGGAGCGGTCTAGGCTGCGCTCCTTGTGAGAATGCCTGGTGATCGGAGGTGGAGCTGGGGCCGTGATGCTGGCGCTGGGGAGCGGCTGCTAATACAGATTACCGTTAGCAGAGAGCTTTGACTGCGCAGCAAATGCAATGCGCTTGAATCGCCCCGAAACCATCCCCACCCATGGTCCATGGAAAAATTGTCTTCCGTGAAACCAGTTCCTGATGCCAAAAAGGTTGGGGACCCCTGGTCTAGATGGAAGGTATTATAGATGATGTTTTCCTTTGTTTCTAGTACATATGCCTTTTTTGCATTTTTTCCAACATGAACATAAAGTATTTTAGTCATGTGAAAATAACTTGGTTTCTTAATGTCCCATTGCCTGTGCTGTTGATATGAAAAGATATTCACATTAGTATTTACAGTAAGTAAACTAATTTTATTATGATTTTTAAACAGGTATGGAAAAACATATACAAAGTCCTCCCAAATATCAATATTCCTTAGGCATCTTTAAAATATTTAAAATGTTTATAACCTTTGGACTAGGCTGCCTAATTTTAATTATATATCTTAAAGAAGCAATACTAAATATAAGAAATGCTTTACAAATATAGTTGATTTTTGTAGTCACTTATAAAAGCAAAAAGTTATAAACATTCTAAAACTAATAATAGGAAACTAAGTTAATTATGGTACATTCACTTGATAGACTATAATACAGCATTAAAATGATGTTTATAAAGAGTTTATAACAATATAAGGGAAATGTTTATGCCATATTGTTAAGTGGGTAAAACGCTGGATACAAAATTGAACATGTTGCATCACCACTAGCAGGTACAATAATGACAATAAAAAGAATCCTATGCATCAACACAGTCAAAAGAAATATACCAAGATCTTAAAAAGTAATTGTTAGTTGAACAATGGCATCACAGATGATTTTTTTCTCTACTTTTCTGAAATAGCCAAGTTTTCTATAATAAATGTGTATATATTTATGGTGGAAAAGTGAACAATAAAATTTGTTTTTAAAAATACTTCAAAATGATTATAAATAAAAACACGCCAAAATTTCAGGTTAGAAATATGTCTTCATATTGATCTATATACAAATTTCCATCCATATGAGTAAAGTAACTTTGTTCAGAAATTAAGCCTATCAGAAACTATAATATAAGCTAACTGTGACTATACCCACCTTTATCAGCTCTGAGAAGGGTAAAATTTAAGAGTGATTACTATGCAGATGGTCAAGGAAATGTATGGAGTCACACAATACATCATAAACAGAAAATGATTTTTATGCAAAACAAACTGGATAAATCTTTTTACAAACCTAGAATCACATCCTCCTAAAACAGAGCGGCTCATTTAAAACATGATAAAGTAATTTGGGTTTGATTAGAATGAACTAACCAAGGGCAGCTCTCACCTCCTGGACTCTGATCTAACCTGTTTACATTTGTCAAGGGTGATGGGCAACTCCAGCCACAGGAAACACAGTCTTTGCAGACAAAGGGCGGCCCGTCTCATATTTGTAAAGCAGTATTTGCCCAGCCTCGCCTTTCCCAGTGGCTCCAGTGAACTCTCTCGTTCACTCATTCCTCACTGTCTTGTGGACTCAGATTATATCTTACAATAGACCTCAAAGAGGGAGGCAGCTGCATGCATTCGGTAGAAAATAGAAAAAGGCATGGCCAGGTTGACCACAATTATCCAAGGTTCAAAGCCAAAGACAATTACCTGCAATCCGTTGTCATATTCAGGGCGACAGCCAAAGGCAGGAGGTATCCAAAGCAGCAAGAGAAGAGAAAATGGCCTATCACGGCGAGCAGCTTCCAAGCCGTCTAGGAGGCCCCACTCGAATCCTAGGCACCACTATCTGGACTCATAGAAACTGAGTCACACCTGTCCAAGTGATGAGGAGACTCTGCACAGCATTTTCATGTCTATGGAAACCATCAAATCCATGAGCCTGCCATGAACCTTCTCTCTTCCTCACCCACCCCTCCTTGCAATCTGTCCTGAATGAATGCTTTTGAACCCATTCAATTCTCTCCATCCCTACCATCCTCACTGAGCCTCAGTTTTCTCATCTGTAAGATGGAATACTAGTACCTGTAGGAGAGGGCTAGGATGAAAACTAAGTTTGTGAAACTTAAAGCAATAACCTATTATAGTTGTGTTGCTCATGGGACTTACACACTGTCCTTTCTCAGCCTCTTCTCTGTCCCAGATGCCTCCCCTTCTGCTAGCCCTTCAGTTGTCAGGCTCCTCGGGGACTGGTCCTGGGCCCACTTCTCCCTCGGGCTGCCACTTTTACAGCTTTCTCCACTGCCACACCATGGCTGACAGCCTCTAGGATGTTCCTCCAGGGTCCCCAGCTCCTCAAGTCACTCTCTTGTAGAGTCCCCTCCCCTTGAGTTGGGCTGTACCTAGTGATTTGCTTCGAACACACGAGATATGGCAAAAGTCATGGGGAGTCTCTTCTGCGATTAGGTTACTAAAGGATCTGGTGTCCATCCTGCTCGTCCTCTCTCCCAAGAGAGAAGGCCAACTGCCATGCGACAAATTGCCCTACAATGAGACCACAGGGCAGAGAGCTGAAGGAGTCTCAGGAACAGTCCGCAGGAACTCAGGCCCTCAGTCCAACAGCCCTCTACTGAATCCTGCCCACACCCATGGAGTGAGTTTGGAAACAGAGCCCTTCTTTCAAAGTCAAGCCTTGGAATGCCAGCAGCCCTGCCACCAGGCAGCAGCTGGGGGACGGCCCTGAGCAGAGACACCCAGCTAAGCTGTCCTTGGATTCGTGACTCAAGGAAACTATGAAAAAATAAATGTATGTTGTTTTAAGTTGCTAAGTGTGGGGGTAAGTTCTTAGACAGCACTAGCTCACTGACACGCGTGGCCTTCACTCGCACCTCCACACAGAGCACGGCCCACTACACGCAGCTGGCCCTCTGCGGCAGAGGTGCCTTCAGATCCAGTCAGCCATGGATCGAAAAGTAGAATGGATGGTTGTGTCTGTGCTGAACATGCACAGATATTGTTTCTTGTCAATATGCCCCAGACAGTACGGCATACAACTGTTTACATGGCAGTTACTCTGTGTTAGGTATCATAACCTAGAGACGGTTCCAAGAATGTGGGTGGGTGCGTGCAGTTATATGCAAATACTACCCCATGTTATATAAAGGACTTGAGCATCCGTGCATTCCCATATCCACGGGGAGCATGAAACAGACACCCCTCAAATCCTAGAGGATGACTGCGTCTCTACTCCACTGTGGTCACTGGCTGCCATGACTCCAGAGGGCTGTCCCCTGTCACTGCCACCGGTTCTTCTGTCTCCTTTGCTGTCTCATCCCTTGGTCAGCCTCTTGATGCGGGCTGGCACCAGGGCTCATGCCTGGGTCGTTTCTCTCCTCTGCACACAGGCAAGCCTATTGTTATGCCTCTAGGCAGCAACCGTGGTTGTCACACGGGCCTTGTTCAGAACACATTACTTTCAAACGCTCTGGGCAGAACACATACATTACTCACTAAATTTAATTCTTAAACTAGGAAAATACATGTCAGTCCCCTACACCCAGCCATGGCAAGTCTGCTAGCTCAAGGTTTCTTGGGAGTGGCTCCAGGCCATGGTCCTCAAATTTGGCTCAGAATAAACCTCTTTAAAAATATTTTACAGAGTTTGGCTTCTTTTCTGTTGACACACACAAGGACAGGGAAGAAATAGAATTTTGCACAAGAAGATATTAATTTATTTCCCCTTTACTATTACCTGAATTTTAAAAATAGCAATATATAATATTAATTAAATTAGTTAATTTTAAACTCCTATATTAAGCCTTTCAAGTGGCTTCTTAAGTTTTATTTTGTGCACATGAAACTTACATCCATGATTATTATGCAGACAAAGCATATGTCTAAAAAATTAATGCACTTAATGAGGAAATAAAGAATACCCTGTAACTTAACATGATAACACAGGAGCTCTGAAGAAAAAAATTCTCAGTTCTTCAGTTCTCAGGGTTTTCTCACTTGAAAAATAAAAAAACGCAAAGCAATGGACAATAGAACTCATCCATCCCAAAAGGGGAGGGTGGGTGGAGAAATAAACCCAAGCTCCGGAGGAACAGACGCACTGAGACTGATACACCAGGCAGAGTTGTTCTCTACCCTTTTCTGATTAAGGACTCTAAAATCTTGGAACACAGCTGCTCGTTACCTAAGTGGACAGAGCATGAACAGTCCAGTCCCTCTGGGGGCTCCAGCAGACCAGTGGGGTGTCTGTCGCCAGGGGACTGCAGTGTGGGTTCAGTGACAAAGCTCCTGTAGACTCCAGGTCAGATTTCCTTGTGGCAGGAGTGGCTGACACAACAAGTACACTTTTCCCTTCACAGCCGTCCTCTGCCCCAGGCATTCCATCGGGCAGTTTCTTCTCCTCCAACTCTGTACCTAGCTTTGGCAACTGAGTTGATTTTGTGAGAGAGAGGTTAACTTGGTGACATTTTTTGAACTGTATGTCAGTCAGGAAATAAAGCTTAATTTTTGACATTGTGAAGTTTTCTTTCAAGCATCACGGCCCTGTGTCATTTGTGTTTCAGTACAATGTTGTTCCATCATTGATGTATTAAAAATTTCAAAATGACACAACTCAGTGATTTTGTATCTCTTTGCAATGTAATAATTTCTTTATAGGACAAAGGCTGAATATAATTGATGAGATTGACAATGCCTAACAATGGGTTAAAAACAAAAAAGACAGGCAAGAACTAACAGAAACAGTAGGAGAAAACCTACTAACGTATGAAGATGCGAGAGAGTATTAAATGACAATTGTATGTGTGATGTCTCACCAAACTGCAGAGCTGACAACTTCTAAAAGTCATAAATAAATATATAATAGATTAGCTAGACAGACTACTTTTTGTTTATAATACTATCAGTGATATCAAGATACATCAACTCTATCATTGTATCATAATAATGATGGTTACAGCACTTCTTATCTCTAATATATTTTATGAAATACATGTTCCCTTGACTAAAAATTTCTTATGATCATATGTAGCCAAAAGAATAAATTTTACAGTTCTTAAATCTACATCAAGTTATTACACTACAGAAATTAAATGTAAAACTTGTCAGATTCTAATAATTGCTCAGATTATTATTTGTTGTGGGAAAAGAATTATAATCTCTCTTGGGGGGGTTGGGGAAAAATAATTATGATCTTCCAAAATTCTATCTGAGAAGAACAAATATTTCCTTAACCAACTACATGGCTACACTACCAAATATGATAGCCAGTGGCCACTAAAATTTAAATTTAAGGAAATAAAATAAGTCTATCAATTGCACTGGCCTTTTTGTGCAGTGCTCAACACTCCTGCATGACTAGCAATGCAGACACAGAACACTTCCAGCAGGCATTGCTGCTCTGAGGAGGAGCCTCCGAAACAGGGGAAACAGGTGGGTGAGGAGCATGGGGAGGGAGGAGAAGCTGACCCTATTTCCTTAATGTGCAGCAATGTTTTATTTCCACCAGTTTCATCTCATAGCTTCGGAAAAGACAGACAGCCTTCTCTCTTTCAGAGTTTGAAAGAAGTGCTATTTGTCCTAGGCTAAGCTCAATCAGGAACAAGTGAATTGTGATGTTTCACACTTACACACAGAGTAAGTTGTTTTAAACAACTAACCCTAAAGAATGAAGGCATAGTGAATCTAGTTATAACTAAAAATATACCCTTGACAAACTGGGAGAAGTTTAATTTTATATTTCAGTTGTCTCTTAAATAGGTAAGTACTCTTCTAAAAAGAGACATCAATAAGATTTATGAATCTTCAAAGACCTCTGTATGGCAGATAAAGAATAATTCCCTAAAATGCTACTGTGCACAACAGCTTTGGAAAATAAAGGGAGAAAAACATGTTTCTGTTGAAACCTTTGGGCTCTAAAGGAGATGAATGTGTTTACATGAAAACACAGCCAGAACAGAGAGAAAAACCAGCTATTTTAGAGGAATTGATATGGAATCTTTAATGATTTTGTGACAAATGATTTAGATTTGGCCAGAAGATCACATTTATTTTCCTGCTGCTCCCCAATAAACCAGGGGTATATATTTTCAATATAAAAGTCCTCCTTGGCTGGGCATGATGGTTCTTGCCTGTAATCTCGGCATTTTTGGAGGCCAAGGCAAGAGGATTGCTTTAGGTCAGGAGTTTGAGACCAGCCTGGGCAACATAGTGAGATCTTGTCTACAAAATATCTAAAAGATTAGCCAGACATTATAGGGGACTGACATATATTTTCCTAGTTTAAGAATTAAATTTAGTGAGTAATGTACGTGTTTCGTCCAGAGCATTTGAAAGTAATGTGTTCCAGACAAGGCCCTTGTGACAAACACGGCTACTACCTAGAGGCATAACAATAGGCCTGAGTTTCTGCACTGAGGCAAGTGCTGCCCAGCCCCACAATACGTGGAGGCCCGGAGGCCACACAGTAAGCGCATTGTTCTTTTGATTGCTGCTTAATCCCATAAGATGGCTGGTTAGTCAATGACAGGTAAGACCCCTCAAGGGAGGGGAGACCTAAGCCAGGCTGACACTAGGAATCTAGGATCGAGGACTGAAGGGAGGGACAGAAAGCGGGGCAGTCAGAGAAAAGACAGTGATCGTGCATCCAGAAGTTCATCCACTCTTGGTCAGATTCTGTCAGGTTTTCACACCTGTGGCGTAATGCTGAGGTCTTTAACAAGCTGCAACACCTTACAGAAGTGGAATTATACATATGAGCGGTGTCTCTGCTATAGCAAAGAAAAAATACAAAACGGGGAAGACAATCTGCAGAAAAAATATTTTTCTCCTTGCTCTCGTTTTGCATGAAGGATGCAACATGGAATTCTATTGTATGTAAATGTGTTAATTTTCTTATTTAGGCTTCTATAGGAAACGTGTGAGTGAGGAGGGCCCTCTGAGCAGGCCTTCCTGGGGGTGGCACCCAGAGGCGGGCTCTGGTCCCCTGCCTGCACCAGACACCAGCAGCTTGGACCCTATCATGCCTTCCCCACTTGGAAAAGCCCCTCGCAAAACCCCTGCTCGGCAGCCCACATCTTTGTGCTGAAGGGAAATAGCTGGGGAGAGAATGAGAGAACAAAAAAATAAACCACCTATTAAATTTCAGTCATGTTTTTATGAAATTATAAATTAGTAACACACACTCTAAAACTTTATCTTCTAGAAATTGTAATACCTTGGTAAACTTCTAGAATCTAACTATGTTACCTAAATTCTAGAAAGGCTGTCTGCTTTCGTATCAGTCTCTCCCCAAGATCACAGCAGACTTCATAGGCTAACACATGCAGTGGTAAAAGTTGCTAATAAAAAAGTCATAAATAATACACAGTTAAGAATTAAAAGAGCAGACTATTGTATAGAGTCTTTTTCCTACTATACCAAGCACTTTTATTCATAAAATAAACCTGCTTAAAGTTATAGTTAGTGTCCACTAAAAATCACTTTTTCCACTCCCTCCATCATCTTAAGCTATTGCTCTGGCTGTTCAATAGCTAAATTATCCTGAACTATTGACATTGCTATCCTAAAGGCCATAAATAGAAGATCATTCAGTAAAACCTCCAGCAAATAGAAAAAATAAAAAATTAGCAAACAAGTAGTTTTGCTACTTTAAGAATTTACTTAAACCACTGGAAAGGAATAAATTAAAATGAATAAATTAAAAACACATACTGTGTTTTCTTTTCTTTCTCTGGCCATATCTGGAGATGAAGAAATTCTATGATGTCAGCCTTTCAAAGATGACAACGTTACTGATTTGGAATGCCACTGCAAAGAAGTAAAATGCAATTCCAAATAAAGGTGAACCCTGAAAGTTGAGAGGAAATCCTTTTTTAACTTAATAGATTCAACGATGAAATGAAATATTATTAGGCTTCTTTTGTTATATTTAATTCAACTTAAATATACCATTGAGTTCTGAATAAATTCTCTGAGACCGGTACTACAATTAACGAGACAGTAGAAAATTCCTTCATCAAGTGTCACTGCTATTGGCTGAAGCATGATGGTAGGCACATTCCCAGCCCTTCTGCTGATGCTGTCACGAAGAGCAAATAGCCTCGCTCTCCACACTGACACATTTCCTGAGAACCTCTGTTATCATTTAGGCCAATTTAACACACTGAAATAGACCTTTAATACTGATGTGATTCATAATTTGGATTAATGCACTATCTATGAGTTTAGAGCCACTAAAGCAGTAGACAAAAATTCCTGTGCACTTATGTTACCAGGAATATTCATTTTATTTATATTTTAGTTTTCACTGAGACATAAGAGGACTTTACCAGTTGTATCAAGAGCTTTGATCAGAAATTCAGAAGGGAAAATACCAGGGTTAGAGGTACTGAAAAATTATACCCCCAGAATGTATTTAATTCAACAAAAATGTGACCGTGTCTTATAAAGCATTTCCGTGGCATTTTTACATGAGAATAAGGGCAACTTGAAGATGATGTTTATTAAGGTAAGAAATATTGAATGATATTTATTAAGGTAAGAAATATTGAATACATAATACTTCAACAAGACAAAGAATTGGTAATCCCTGGTGAATGTACATTTTATGCAGGAATAAAAACAGGATGAAAAAAATCACTTATGACTAATTAATTTAAACAGTATAAAAAAATTTCACTTCTGCACATACAGGCATGTTCAGGATTTTGACATTTAAAATTGCAAGTGTCAAGTATGCTAACGTTTAACCTTCTACTTAGCTTTAAAAGTTTTGCCTTTGCTTTAATTACACAGTGACATGGAATAGTATGCCAAGAAATCCCCTCTCTCCCACTGTTTTCTGTCTTCTATAAAAGTGGTTCCAGCTAAAGAGCTTATTTAGTTTAGTGAGAACTGAAATTTTAAGTATTGATAATAAAATCCCATTTTGTCTATTTATTATCTTTTCAAATGAATAAATCTTTATTAAGTGCTCATTAGGTGCCCAGTAATCCTAACAGCTACTGTTTACTTGGTACCTAGTATGTGTCAGATGTACGTACATACATACATCATGTATGTCCTGCAGGGGTGTGCATTACCCCAGTACACACAACATAGGGGCATGATGGGTACTGAATTAAATTTGAATAACAATCATCCAGATTAGTGACTGAAATTAAACTCAGATATTGTATTTTCAAAGTTTGCCTAAACGCATTGGCATTCTCACTACCTCTGTGATTCTTCTCTGTGCTTGATAATACTCAGGACTTTAAAAAATAAAGCCCAGCTTTTGTTCCTAAATTTTTAAATAAATTTATGAATATAAAAATACACATTTTATATCAGTGCTAACATCTAAATATTAGAGTCCCTGTGGGGAAACAATATATGTTAGTTAATAAATATGCTGCCATCTCTGTCCGACAGAAAGAGATAACATTTTTCATTGTTCACACTAATGGAGGGACACAGACACAAGCATAGAACAGAACTGGACAGAAGTAACAGATAGAGACTTAAGTCACCTTTACCAAACATTTCCCTATACCCTTGCCTTATGGTCAATGAGGATGACTCTCAAACATATATAAGTTTTTCTCTTAAATTTCTTTTCTGAAGTAGGGGACACCATCAGCATTCTAACACCAACATGGCCTCATCTCACCCCAACAGTGAGACTGCTCTGCCACCAATGAGCTCCAAAGGTCCCATCTCCTTCATCTATTTGCCCTCTCAGCAACTCTTGGCATGATGGATCATGGTCTAAAAGCAAGACATTTTCTTCTTTCACTTTCTTTACACCACACAAAACTAGTTTTCCTCCTTTTTCACAAGCCAACTTCTTGTCTTCTTTTCAGATTCCTTCTATGCTATTAATATTTAGGTTTCTAACAGGGCTTTTGTTTGGATGTCTGTCTTTTCTCCATCTACACTCTCTGAAGGCATTCAGCCACGTCCTGACGTCTACATGCTGACTACTCTTAAATGTATGTCACCAGTCCACACCTTTCTCTCAAGCTCCTGACACCTACCCACCTACTTATCTAGTACTTCTCCTTGCATGTTTTGGGCATAACTCAAAGTTAACATCACAAATAAAACTCTTGATTTTGTTCTTAAACCTGTTCCTCCCCAAATATTTTCCATCTCCAAATGGCAACACTATCCTCCCAGTACTTGGTCCAAAAATTCAGGAGCTATACTTTTTTTATTCATTTCCCTCACCCCCCCAATTTTATCCAACAAGAAGATCTGTTAGTTCTACCTCCTAAATGTATGTCAAAACTATTGATTTGTTCAGCTTGTTGGGTACTAACAAAATACTTATCCAACTTAGAGTTAAATTTAGTAAATAGTGTATGTGCCCTGCCCAGAACATTTAAGAGTAATGTGTAACAAACAAGATCCATGTAACAAACAAAGCTGCTGCTTAGAGGCATAACAAAGGGTCTGAGTTTCTGCAAATGGGCAAGAGCTGCCCAGCCCCATGTTAATAGGGGCCTGGAGGCCACACGATAAGCACATTGTTCCTATTATTCTTGCTTGGCCTTGTAAGATGGCTTGATAGACAATGACGGGTAACATTCCTCAAGGAGGAACAACCTAAGACATGCACAGTCACTGGGGGGGGGTGGCGTAGCCAGGAGGAACTGGGGATGGAAAGTGCCCCCTGTGGCTGCCTTGCTTAACCTTTGCTTATCTCAGCCTGTGACCTATGCTTTGAGCAACTGCCTGGGAATCTTGAGTCAGGGGACATCTGTGTCCTTAGGCTATATGTTCCAGAATTTATGGCCACTGTGGCAACGTCTGAGTGGTCACGTATAAGGAACTAACTTTGATTTTTAAGGTATAAAAACAAAACGACTGGTACGTTCTGCACTGCAATCTTGTACCATCTCTGTGTGTGTCTGTGTCTTTCTTTTTGTGTCTCTTTGTGTTTTGTGTTCATCACCCATCCTGCAAACAGGCCATGGCATCAGCTCCTGTAGAGACAAAGTCTTGCTATGGTATTGAACTCCTGGCCTCAAGCAAAGCTCCCATCTTGGCCTCAAAAAGTGCTGGGATAACAGGTGTGAGCCACCGTGCCTGGCCTCGCTTTTGTTTTTCCAAAATCTGACTCAGACAATCTGAAGACCAATGCTATGAGGTTGAGTCGAAAAAAAATTCCAATATTCATTTCTTTGACCTATAAAAATGGCTTCAATTTCACGTTACTATGAGCAGTAGAGTGCTTCCTAGCTTAAAGAATAAACGTATTCATGGGAATATAATACTTAATTGCAAA